>VCCN01000741.1:2254151-2276724 GCA_006491835.1 Architeuthis dux | reverse complement strand
AGACGTTGGCCATGTGACGGTTTCTATTGAGAGACTAACCAGTCTTTTATTTTGTTCCTTCTTTGACAATTCTGGCAATTGCTAACAGCTTCAAAAGCGATAAGCACTCCCTATGTAATTTGACTTATCTCCAACTCTTTAACTCTGGAAAGGAAGACTGACGGCGCTGGCTACAAAAACGACCACAGGAATTCTATTAGGTTGTTACATTTGAAATGTCCTTTTTGAATAGTAAGATGAAGGATGATATAAACATTAGAAAACAGTAAATATTTAATCAAAATATGACCCATTTGAAGCAATAACCTTTCCCCAACAATCCTCTAATGATAATATGCTATTAGAAACCAAAACCGGCACCAAAACTGTCAAAATAAGTTTCTTCAGTTTCCAAGTTGGTCTGCCTGGCTGATTATGTATGTATGTATCACGCATATAGGCCGCACCAATGCAGCTAAATGCTGACAACTTCAAAATTTACTCCTTATTATGTCTGGAAAAACGATTTTTGTTTTTTTTTAAATAGCCCCCCCCCCCCATCACAAATAGGTTTTTAGTGGGGTGTTCAATGTAAGTTTATGCTAAATTGATCACTAATTTGCGTCCACTTGTCTTAAGGATTACTGCCCAACTAAAACGAGAGAAGTAACTTATTCATTGATCACCCCTTTTTTCAATTTTTGGCATGCTGCCAAAAGATGTTGGTCACATTGAGTGACTAATCAGTCCTGTCTTTATTTTATTATGGTAATGAAGTTCAAAATGTTTGAAAAGATGATAATCCGTAGGAGAAATTTCAGTGAATATTGGAGGATGCTGCAAGACATCATATCCCTCTAAGCTGAGAGATATGGGTTTGGGAACTGTCATGGAGCATTTCATTTAATTCATGTGGGACCCATTTTTCAAACTTTTTAACCTTTCCTATTGCTTTAAGATAACATGATTCCTGTTGAAATCCTAAAGTTTCCAGAATGTGCTCACAATGTTGTTTGTGGGTCATTGTTGGCCACTGTTGCTTGTCGATAATTCTTCATCATTAAAAACAGCTCAAGCCTCTCCCTGGAGATTTATTATTGGTCTCTCTCTCATCATTGCAGTTTCATGTTTTTCCTGCAGTCAGTGTTCATGCCCATGTAAAAACTAGGATTTCAAATGCTGATTTTTAAGGCAAGCAAAAGACTCTCCCACTTGGAAGATTGATGCAACACATTCTTCCCATATTTCTAGAGCTGTTTGTTGGTCGACCAAAATAGGGCAAGTGTTCTCTCGGGCAAGAGGTGTAATTAAGTAATGCCTGTCTCCTCTCCAATTAGGTAGTACTGATACTTTCTATAGTTTTGAGAAGGGTCATTAACTTTCGAGAGTTTTTTTGACGATTGAACTCATTCTTGTTGTTTGTGTTGTTCACACAACCTTTTGGCTGATCCATTCTATGGCCTTCTTCAGGTGTACTATCCAAATGTGATGGTGATAAACAGAAATGTTTCTCTCCAATGGTAGCAACACTTATAAAGTAGGATTCGGGTGTTTTCCTTTCCTTTCCTTGTTGGGCCTCCTGGATTTCCATCCCTTGTGTCCCTGTTGAGTAGCAGAAGCCATATCCAATTGAATTCCACACTTGTCTGACTTTTACACTCAGCCGACATACTGATGTATGCTGCTTCTTTGATTGTTCTCAGTTTCCAACAGCATTCCCTGTCTATATTATGGACTTCTTCCCAGAGAGGATAGTACTCACCTTTCTCCCTCCAGATGTGATCAGCCAGTCCAGATTTTTCTATTTTGCCTTAGCCTGTAGCCATCTAAACATCCAGGTGACTTTTAGTAGTCCTAACACCCTTTGAAATACATGCCTTTCCCAAGAGAAATATTACAAAGTGAACATTTACAACCTCAGTTGGAATTTGAACTAAACTTAGTAATTCCTTTTTCTACACAGGTAATCAGTGAGAACACTTTGAATTTTTGGACTAAGCTAATCTTACTCATTGGTATAGTGCTGTGGGAATGTGTGGGAATGGTGTTCTCTTACTTTGTTTTGGAAATGGAACAGTGTTCTCTCATTATCTATATACTACTAAAATATCCATTCTGTTTATACCCTTGAATTAGCTGAAATGGTGCATTGTGGCTATATATATTGAATCAAGTTACACCTAAAATGCCCTATACTTAAAGAATGGGTAAAAAGTCTGGGTGCAATCGGGCCTGTATTCTCTCACTTCTTTTTTAGCACTACACCACTGATCTTACTTAATATCTACAATTGGTATAAACCAATCAGAACTGGACAAAATAAATGAAAGAAAGACAAAAATGAAGGAATAAAGACAACAATGGATTTCAAGGAAAAAAGTCAAAAATATTTTAATCCTTGATTTTTCTTTTTGAAAGAATTCAAGATAAAACATATTTCACTGTTTTTTTTTACAATGAAAAAAGAACAAAAGTATGAATTATGTATTATTAAAAGATATGTTCAAGTATTAATAAAATATTTGAGTTTTTGAAATTTTTATTCCATTTAAAATAAATAAAAAAACAAAGATATTTATTACATTTCTGGTTTGAATTAAATGAATTTTTATAATTTGCATATTTTTATGGTGCTTTGATCTTTTGCCCAAACTATTTCTCCATGTTTTGCAATGTATTAACTTGAAAAATAAAGATGTTTTTGTTTATATTTCAAGGAGGAAAATATAAACACACGCACAGACACAGACACACTGACACAGATACAGACATGCGCACACACATGCACAAACCCAGATATATCTATGTATACATGAAAAGACTTTATTTATGAAATGCTGAGATGAGTCATTGAGTTATTCAAACTAGTATTTTCATCCTTGTTTTTTTTATCATAGTATTTTGGTCAACGTGTTCTTCAGCCTTTCTCTAGTATCTAGTAATCCTTCAGGACTTTTTCATAGTTCTAGGTTGGAGCAACAATGTAGAGAGAAGAATCTTTGCCACGGGTCTGGAACAACACACAAAAAAAGAGACACCCCATCAAGGCCAAAGAATGCACTGAGAGCAACAAGAATGAGGATACTAGCCTGAATAAATTGTGTAGAAATTATACACACTTATGTATTCACATATATAAGCATAAACATTTATATAATATTCATACATATGATATACATTTCTACCAGTTATGTAGTGTAAATAAGATATTGATATCACATAGATAATGCACATTTTATAAGTATAAAATATAGTGACTCATAGAAAAGTAAGAAGGTTGTGTTGCAGCAATATTCCAAAAGGGGAGGGCCGGCCCGCTTTGCAAATGAGTATCCAAATTCTTGAATTTTAACTAAGCTTGAACTCTAAGAACTGGCATCAGAGGGCAATATGTAACTATCTCAGCCACCAAGTAAGCTGAGATAAATAGATAGAGCGAAAGAAAGGAAGAAAAGAAAGAAAAGAAATAAATAAGAAGCTAAAAGAAAAAAGAAAGAAAGGAAGGAAGAAAAGAAAAGAAAGAAGAAAATACATAAGAAAGTAAAAGAAAGAAAGCGAGAGAGAAAAGAAAGAAAGAGAGAGAGGAAAGAAAGGATGAATGAAAGGAGAAAAGAAAAGAAAAAAAGAGAAAGAAAGGAGGAATAAAAGGAGAAAAGAAAAAAGAGAAAGAAGGAAAGTAAGGAGAAAAGAGAAAAGGAGAAAGGAAAAGAAAGAAAGAATGGAGAAAAAAAAGAAAAAAAGGGAGGAAAGAAAATGAAGACAGAAAGAGAGAGAGAAAAGAAAAAAGAAGAAAAGAGAGGAGAGAAGAAAAGAAAGAGAAGAAAAGAAAAAAGAAAGTGGAAGAAAAGAAAGAAAGAGAGAGAAAGAAGAAGGGAAAGAGAGAAAAGAAAAAAGAAAGAGAGAAAATTTGAATGAGGGAACGATAAAGAAAACTAGCATTCCAAGGGAAATTATGAATCACCATCACCAATATATGCTGTGTTGGGGTGATCAATTAAAAACTTGGCAAAAGGGGTGTTCAATGGATCAGTTACTTCTCTTGAAATCTGGTCTGAATTTTCAAAAAACAAGCGGGCACAAACTAGTGACCAATTTAGCATAAACTTAAATTACATATTGAACCACCCTCTAAAAACCTATTTAGGGGGGAATTTAAAAAAAAAAAAGAAACAAGATCTTCCCTACTCATTGAGGGGAATGTGTGTGCAAAGTTTTAAGTTTCTACTATGAACAGTTAGGGCTGGGCAAAGTCTGGATAAAAAGATAGATACATATAAATGTCAGAACACATGAATAACCTAAACCCAACAATAAACCAGTGTTGTGGGTAGTGATTATTAATATTCAAAGAAAGAAAGAATGAAAAGTATGACAAAGCTAAAAAAAAGAAAGAGAAAAAAGAGAAAAAGAAAAAATGAAAGAGATCAGGAAAGAGAGCTATGAAACAAAAAACAGGAGAGAGAGAGAGAGAGAGAGAGAGAGAGAGAGAGAGAGAGAGAGAGAGAGAGAGAGAGAGAGAGAGAGATATTTAGTGTGGGACACCCAGTGAGGATCAAATTCACTATTCAGTAATAATGATCTTGCAAGCTTGCTAACTATTCCTTTATGGCTAGGCACTCTAGACAGAGAGAGAAAAAAAAAAGTGAGATAAAGAAAGGATGCAAGAAAGAATGAAAGGAAGAATGAACAAATGAAAGAAATACAAGAAAAAGTTAGAGAAAGAAAGAAAGTAAGAAGAAAGTGAAGAGAGAAAAATAAACAGAACAGAAATTAAGATAAAAGAAAGGAGAGAAGAATGTGAAAGAAGGAATGAACAAATGAAAGAAATACAAAATGAAAGAGTTACAATGAAATTAGAGAAAGAAAGAAAGAAAGAAAGAAGAAAGTGACAAAAGAAAGTGAAAGAGGAAAAGGAAAAAACTGAGTCAAAGAAAGAAAAGAAAAGGAATAAAGACAAAGGAAAAATAAAAATAAAAGCAACCAAAAAACAAAAAAACAAATCAGAATAAAGAAAGAAAGTAAGTTCAAGTTTCAAGTTTTATTATTTGAACATGAAAAAATAAAAGCAAGAATGGTGATTATGCTGGGAGGGTTGGATATTATTTTCTCAATGGCCCATGAGTATCGGGTGTTTTAGTTTGAGCCTCTCATTTTTTTTTCATTATTATGGGTCTAATCTCACTCATTCTCCCTTCACTGGGGTTCATTGGTCCGTAAGAATTTTTCCTGGGAATTGTAAATGTGAAAGAGGATTTTCTGGAAATCCATTGAATTGGAACGGCCGTGAGGAGCTGAGAATTCTTGAATGTTTGATGGACTGGAAAATGTGTAATGTTGTTGCAGTGTCAAAAGATTTCTGAAAATAGTCGTGTGAGATAAGAAGATTGTTTTGGGTTTGTTTTGTTGAATGAGGGGAAAAAGAGGTAAAAAGAAAGGGAGAGAAAAAAGAAGAAAAAAAGAAGACCAATGGAGGACTAAAATAGTAACATTTGAAGAAAAGAAAAAGTTAGAAGAATAAGTTAACATAGGAGAATAAGAATGAATAAAATAAGGAAAAGAAATTAGAAAGAGCAGACAATAAATGAAAAAAAAGAATTAGGAAAGAAGTGAGGAAAAGGAGAAATACGATATAATGAATAACAGGCAAAAGGGGGGCAAAGAAAAAGAAAGAGAATATAAAACTGAAGAAGAAAAAGAAAAAAAGAATGAAAAACAAAAAGAAATAAAAGTATGGAGAAAAAGAGGAAATAAATAAAAATAAAAAGGTGGGTTGTAAGAAAGAAATGGAAGAAAAGAAAGAAAATTTTAAAATGTAAAGATAGAAAACAAAATAAAAAAAAACTTGCATGCTAGTGAGAAGGAAAATAAAGGAAATTATGAGGAAAAGAAAAAGAATAAGAATGAATAAAATAACAGAAAGAAATTGGAAGAAGCAGACAATAAATGAAAGAAAGGAATGAAAAATGGTAATGGAATACAGGGAGGGTGGGAGTAAGGAAATGCCGGAAAGAAGGAAGAAAGAAAGAGAAAGAGCAAAGCAAAAAACAATAAAGAAAGAAAAATAGATATAAAATAACAGAAAGAATTTTAAAAAGTAAAATAAAATGAAATCAATAATCATAAAAACAGACTTAAAAGGGAAAGAAGAAATGTAAAATAAATCTATAATTAACAATAATTAAGATAAAAAAATCATAAAAGTAATTAAAAACAAAGTAAGGAAAAAGTCGACTTGATTTGCCTTAAATAAAAACCTTGAAAACCCTTTAAAGTTTATCTTTTTCTTTCATTCTTTGAAAAATTTAAATGGACAAATCGTACAACTATCCTGAGAGCAGAGAAGAACCCTCAAAAAACCAAGGATAAAAATTATTGGAAGTGGACAAAAGCCCTTGATTATGCAAAATGAAAATGGAAATTCTAATTTTCAGATAAGACATTTTGGATTCATTCTTTCTCATAATTATTTTGTGTTACTATTTGTATTTTGAAATTCTTAAAAATTGTTCCAGGAATTAAGGATGTGATTTTTTTTCCTGCCTCATATCCCACTGGTTGTTTTTAAGTTTGAATAGTTTTGAATACAGCTGATTTTCTTTCTTTTTTTTTAATTAGTCGGATTATTCTATGATCATATTGCTTAATATTTCAAAGAAAAATCATTAAAAAATATTGTTTTTGGGGTGGAATTAAAAATATACGCTTTATTTATTTTTCAAAGTGAAATTTTATTTGTAAATTCTGTGCATATAATTTTATGTATTGAATTATAAGATTTTTTAAAAAGATAAATTTAATCCAGATTTGTAAAACTTGAAGTATTTTTTAAAAAGTAAAACAATTTTTTAAATTAAAGATTAATCTAAATTTTTAATAAAGTTAAAAATTGAAAATGGAAATTCTTTAGATTTTTTGTATTTAGAATAAATAACAAGTGACACTTTAGGGTGAGTATTCGCATTGAAAAAATATCTTCCCGAATGCATAAGAACCCTTCATCCTTTGATTTGAAAAAAAAAATGAAAAAAGAAAAAAAAAATGTTAATCCTTTTAATCTTATTTCATATTATGTCACTTTGTCCTTGGATTTTCAAAAACTTTTCTCAATCATTTGTTTTCCTTTCTTTATTTGAAATTTTTATCCAATTATTTTAAGTAATGAAAAATTCATGAAATTCAGTGCAAGAACTTAAGAATTTTCAACTTCTTTAGAAAAGGCTGCAAATGAATTTTAAAGAAAATAAAAGTGAAAAATTATATCATTTTTTTCACCTTATATTCATGGTATTTTTAAACCATTCATAATATAAAATCCATGCGTTTTCTTCCTGGTTCGAAATAAGTGAAATCAAATAATTGCAATTGGCAGATATCAGTTTCAGTACCTGAGATCATAATATTGCAGTAAAATATCTTCTTTTCTGCCAAGAGGTTTTGAACAGAATTTCTGAGATGAGGAATTATTATTTTTATACACTGATTTTCTCAGACTAGTGTCCTCATTTTGGTTGTTATAATCACAACAATTCAGCTGTTATACCCTCCAGCCTTCTTCAGGTGTCTGTCGTACTTGGTAAATTTTGAACTGAACCCTTTATTCAATCCACAAGCGTAGATTGTTCTCATTCTGCTGTCCATACTAGAGGATATCTTGTATTAGTTAATTCTTCCTAGTTAATTCATCCTTGTGATGTAGATTAAATAAAGAGTTCAGTTTGAAATTCCTAGAAGGTTACAACTGAAGAAGGCCAGAGTGTACAATGGTCGAAACAACCAAGATGATGACACTACGCTGAGTAAATCAGTGTTGAATAATAATGATTCCTCATCTCAGAAATTCAAACAAAAATATCTTCTTTGCGGACAAAATTGTTCAGACTATTAAACTAATTCTTTCTGTTGCTTTTGTTGTCACCACAATGTTTCAACCAGTCATTTCTACAACCTTCTTCAGGCATATAGTCTGTAAGAAATGGAAGAAGTCTATTTTCTTCAGAAAATTTTCCAAATAAAACCCCACTCTTTCCTTACAAATTGTACACCTGAAGAAAGTTGTGAGATGGATCATCCAAAACATTGTGGTAACAACAAAAGTAATATAAGGAATGAGTTCAGTAGTCTGAACAACTCTTGGAATGATAATGACTCCTCTCAGAATTATTGTTGGTATCGTCTTTACTGACCTTTCTTAGGTTATTAATCTGAGAACAAAGTCTAGTGCCTGATTTCAGAAACATCTTGATTAACAATAGACCATCATACATATATTTAATTAGAATTTTTCTTTCATGTTTTATCCATTGCATTTTTGACTTTTGACCTTTAGGGATTTTGTCCTCTATGTCTATGAATTAATGCTTAATTTGAATAAAGTCAGAGCCTGGTGGATGAGGTAATTGCATATTCTCCACCAGTTTCATGATAAAGCCAATGGTTTGTAGCCAAATCCAGTTAAAACCCAGAATTCTGAAAGCTGATTTTCAAGGCAGGTAAGCCCTCGCCACTTGGATGATTGGTGCAACACAATCTTCCTCCCCTTTGACTAGATAAAGCTAAGTTAATTAAAATATCATGAGGTTGTAAGTGAGTGATCAATTTTAGATTATAACCATGTATAAAATGATCCCTTATTGCTAAGCACAGTAGATCCTATAGTCATCAGAGGATAAAGGCAAATCCATAAAACATGCTTCATGTCATGAATATTTGATTAACAATTAAGACAATTGAGGATGTAAAGTGAGTGATCAATTTTGGATGAAAACATAATGACAAGTCTGGTTAGTCTCTCTATAGAAATTGTCATGTGACCAACATCTTTTGGCAACATGCTGTGTTGGGGTGATTAATTAAACAATTTGAAAAAGGGGTGATCAATGAATAAGTTACTTCTCTCACCTTTTGTTGAGCAGTGATCACTAGAAAAGTCTGAATTTTCAAAAAACAAGCATGAACACTGCTGGACACAAACTAAGGAATCAATTTAGCATAAACTTACATTGCAAATTGAACCGCCCACTAAAAACCTATTTAGGGGGGAATTTAAAAAAAACAAAAGGGTTTTTTCTAGACATAATAAGGAGTCAATCTTTAAATTTTCAGCCCTCTATCTCCACCGCCTTGTATGCACGATACATACGCACATCCATCAATAGCCGGACCAGCTTACAAACTGAAGAAACCTATGACAGTTTAGGTGACAGTTTTGGTTGACGATTTCTAATAAACAGATCCTGTTTGAATATGACGTTAGATACATTGTAGGAATGAAAAGTAATGTAATTCTGTTTTTCAATTCTTGATTTCTAAACAATTAGGAATATAAAACCTTTGGACAGAGCATCAAAGCTACCCTCCATTTTTAGATCTGGATTTTTTTACCTCTTTACAAAAATCAATTAAATCTTTTAGACCCCTAGTGATATAAATATTAATTAAGAGCAGAAAACAGTGTTTATTTGAGGTTTCTTTTCAAATGATAGAGATGTGAACATACAATGGAAGATAAACTCTTGAACATGCTCAAATTCTTATTGCAATTGTATTATTTTCATATTTATTTATTTTTAGTGTGAAAAAAGTACACATCATAACAATCATATTTACACAATATCTAGGACCTCAAACCTTTGCAGTGGTGTAATAAACATCATTATTCTTCTTAAAATCATTGGCACTACATATTCTGGTAATCTATTTTAAAGTCCTACCACTCTATTGCTAAAAAAGAATTTTCTGATATTCAATCTACTTCTATTTACTTCTACCATATATGTCTGGCCTCTCAGTCCCTTGTACCCCCTTCTAGTAAAAAATACATCAGAGTTTACTACTTCTAAACCATGCATAATCGTAAACATTTCTATTAAGTCTGATCCCTCCTATTTTCTAACGATGTTAACCCTAACACTTTTAGCCTATCCTCATAACTCATGCTTTTTAATTCCGGTACTAACTTAGTTGCTCGTTTTTGGTCATTTTCTAAAAGAATTTTGTATCTCTCTCCAAGTATGGTGACTATGCCCGTGCACAGTATTTGAGGTGTGGATGGACATAAGTCTTATATAGTAAAAGCCATGAGTCCTTGTCTATGTATGAAAGATATACTCAATCAATCCTAACAGCTGGTTTGCCTTAGCAGCAGCACCAGTTTGTAAATTAGAGTTTAAAACTTCTCAGTGCAACTAAAAAATATCCAATACAGTAAGAGAAAGAAAGAATGTGAACAAAAGATTTGATATCATATATTTTCAGATTTGTATCTTTTTGTTGGTTTCAACACAACATTTTGGTTAATACATTCTTCAGCTTATCCCAGGTTCATGTTGTATCACACAACCATAGCATTCAGTCCTGTGGTTCTTTTGGACTGGTATGCTTCAGTTGATGTGATGGAAAGCAGGAAAGAAAGGGAAAAGAAAAAGTGCTAAACAAATTCTAGAGATTGGATCCAACATACAACTGAAGAAGGCTAAAGAATGTATCAGTTGAAACATTATTTAAAAAATAATGATGAAAACAACAGTCTGGAAAATATGTGGAATCATGACATTACTTCTTTTGAAAACTTCAGACAATATAGTAAGGCTGAAGAATGTACCAATAGAAATTGTGTGTCAAAAACAACAAGGATGAAGATAAGAGTCTGAAAAATATATGGAAGAATGAAAATACTTCATCTGAGAACTTCTGGAAATAACCAAAGGAAGATTGTGTCTGCCATTTAAACTTCTCAAACAACATCCACTCTTTATAGAGCTATCATTTAATTTCAATAAGATGTTTACACTACTTTTGTATGCCTTTCATTGTTTTCACTTCCAAGTGGTAAATGCTAGAAATGTGAAACTGTTGATACAATGAATTCCAAATAATGTGCAAATATTTGTTCTTCATTTTGACTGAAACATTATTAGATTTTCAAATCAATACCTTTAACTGAACAATAAAAATCATCTGTTACAATACTAAAAAGCCCGTCTTGATTTTATACTGTCTCAATCAGTTAAAAAGAAAACAATAACTTTTTTATGCAATGTTTTGTTGAAGAAGTATTTCTGTATTTATCATTTCTTTTTCAATTTTTTAAAATTGTTACTCATTCATTTCTTTTTAGTTTGTGAAAAATCACAATTATCAGTAACTAATTAAATAACAAAAATAATGATGGAATCTGTTCAGTTTTGAAGTTAGCTAGAAATTGTAAAAATGTATTTTTTCAGTTTATTATCAGTTTCTTTATGTATTTTAACTAATATAGCAGTTTTATTATTATTTGTTTATTCTTAAACAAAAAATAATTTTTATCTTTTTAAAATTTTCACGAATTTACATGATAAAATTCTAAAAATTATAAGTTTTAAAAATTTGATCTCTTAATTTTGAATATAAAAAAAACTTACATTTTCAATTCAAATAATGTGTCAATCCTACAACCATTTGAACAATTAGAATAAAATGAAAGCAAAAGAATAAAATGAAAGAAAAAGAATAAAATGAAAGAAAAAGAATAAAATGAAAGAAAAAGAAAATGAAAGAAAAATCACAACAAAAATGTATTTTTTTTTGCCTGCAAAATGTTGATAAAGAAATTAAATTTGTTACCATTGAAATATAATTTATCAAAATTAAAACAGCCTCCCAACTGACTTGGGCAATGACATTTTCTGTTCACTGCTGAGATCAAAGGAGAACATCCATTACTGAAAAAAAACAGATGGGAATTTGTCTGAACATTTAAAACTAGAAAAAAATGAGGAAATCATTTTTGGAAAAGAAAAAACTTGAATAGGAAAAATAAAGGAAGAATAAAAAGCTGCAATAAAGGCTGCAAGAATGGATTCTTTTTTTTGTCTTTATTATTCTCAATGGAAGGTTTCCAGTAACAAATTATTGATGAGGAGACTTTTTTTAAAATATAGTTTTCGAAGTGAACGAAAGGAAGAAGATTAAGGGAAGGAATAAGAAAAAGAAAGCAAGGAAGAGGAAAAGAATGAAAAACTAAGAAATATGAGAAAGAAAAGAGAGTAAGAATCAAGTGAATAGCAAAGCGGAACTAATTTAAGCTCATATTATTGTACTGTTTTACACAAGGCCGGGCCTTGTTACGGCAACACAGGCTATTGCCCAAAGCACCAAGTGCTAGGGGGTGCCTGTCATGTATCTGAGACAGTAGGACTTTCTAAATACAAATGGAAAAATGGGAAAACAAAATAAAAACAGTCAAAATAAGATAATTCCCTGATGTGAAGTCAGATTTTTCAGGAATATCTAACAGTTAAATACTTTCTGTTGTGGTGAAACTAAGAGAAACAATTGGCAAAGGAAATTCTAATGGCCGACGACAAGCTCTGTCAGGCTTAGCTAGTTTTGTGAGTGAGATAGAGTGCTCACAATACTATACTTCAAAGGGCACCAAAACTCAGCTTGCCTAGGGCACCAGTAATTCGAGCACCATCCCTGATTTTGCAAGAACAATGATACTAAAAGCAAGTACACTTTAGAGAACGGCCAATGCTAATGGGGTTGCTGAATAAGTTTCTACAAGTTGGTTATAGAATTAGTAAGTACTTATCTATTCGTATCGTGAGTGAGTGAGTTAAGGAGTGTGTGGGAGCCGTGAAAAGAGACCCGGATGTTGTGACAATAACAGATCCTCTGTATTCTCTCTGCCACTCCTTTCAAATAAGGTATGTGTATTGTAAGGATGACATTGAAACTTTTGGTGTTATCTTTGGCTGTCGCCTTACCATATGAAGCTAACAAATAATTGCATTTACATTATCCCCTGTGAATGTGGAAAGATCTATACAGGGGAAATGGGATCTGGCTTGAGGAACAGATCAAAAAAAGATCTGGAATGGCTGATCACATCTGGAGAGAAATGGGTGATCACTTTCCTCTCATGGAGGAAGTCTGGATTATTGACAGGTAATGCAGTTGGAAACAGAGAAAAATCAAAGAGGTAACCCACATCAACATATTGACTGAATGTATTAGTCGGACAAGTGCAGAGTTCAACCCAATGTGGCTTCCACTACTCAACAGGGACATGGTCTGGAAATCCAAACCTGACATGTCAAGTATAGGAAAACACCCGAATCATACATTATAAGGGTTGCTTCCACTGGAGAAAAACTGTTTACCACCATCACATTCGGATAATACACCTGAAGAAGGCTGAAGATTGGATTGCCGAAATGTATATATATATATAGTAGCAGGGATACCCGGCGGATAACCAGGTTCATCTGAAGATCGAAGTCTTGTGAGACCAACTGTACAGGTTGTAATGAACCAATAAATATTTTTCTACAATATTCGCTCTACTAACGTATTGAGCCTCCTTCGGTTGGAAACAGAGGTCTATTAAAAAAGTTATGCAGAATTGTGACGCATAATTGTAAATGAATACTATATATAATTATATATATATATATATATATATATACACAGACACATATATGGCTTGGCTTAGTGAACAAAGATTTGGGAAGGTTTACCACATCTGTTGCAGGCCCTCAGGTGACCAGCCATGCCTATGTGGGAGCTGCAAGCCTTTCTGCAGCGGTTGCAAGAGAACACATATATACATATTGATACTTACTCAACTCAAATTATTTCAATCTGGCATAATCACAAACCTGAGGAAATAGGAGGGAATCTTATATGTGGATAAGGGCCTGGTGACCGAGAAAATCACCATTTCAAATCCAGGATTTCCACTGGACTTGAACTCTGATCAGAGAAACAAGACCAAAGTATGCAGTTCTCTCCCTCACCAAACAGGCTACACATATGTACACATATATCTATACATACACTGATGAACAAAAACATAATGACCTGTGACATGTGACAAGAATGACAGCTACTGTCTCATAGCAACTGTGCTTGTCTGTGTCAGAGGTATATAAGCAGGTAAGCCGGCCTTGAGTACTTCATTTTGATGTGTTGAATGCTGCAGTTATAGACAAGAAGAAAGATTTGAATGACTTTGATGAAGGCCAAATTGTTATGGCAACAAGACTAGGTTGGAGTATTTCTGAAATAGCACGGTTTGTAGGGTGCTAACGTTCAGTTATGGTGAGTACCTAGCGCAGTGGTCTGAGGAGGGAAAAATCACCAACTGTTGACAAGGCATTGGGCAGCCAAGACTTATCAATGCATGAAGTGAACAAGGGTTTTCTACTAATTACGAGCCAACAGAAGGACTATTGTGGCATAAATTGCAGATAGCTTTAAGGTGAAGGAAAGAATGTGTCACAATACACAGTATATTGTTGGTCACCTGTTCCGATGAGTCTCACTTTCAGCTGAATGAGGTAGATGGCTGGGTATGTGCATGTCATTATCCTGGGAAAGTGATAGCATTAGGATGCACTGTGTGAAAGCAACAAGCTTGTGTAAGCAGTGTGATGGTTTGGGAAAAGTTCTGTTGGGAAACACTAGGTCCTATCATTCATGTAGAAGGTACTTTGTCACATACCACCTACCACCTACCTCAACATCATTGAAAACCAGGTACAGCCCTTCATGGTAACAGTCGTCTACAATGGCAGTGGTATCTTTCAGGAGGACAAACAAAATCACAACACGCTGAGACCTGCCTTCATCTTTGACCTTTCATCTCTTTTGCTTTATTTATTTTTGATAAGTGTATCCACTGCCACAATGTTACCTTTATTTCATTTGATTCTATTGATCTATTTTCATATTTTGCTTGTATGCTGTAGTAGATAGTCACTTCCATTCATAATATACTGAGGAAGATTCAAATAAACATTGAAATATTTACAAAATCAACCGAGACTATTGCTGGTAATAACCAAATACTGATAATCTATGAGCATGTTTTTCAGAGATATCTTCATCCTTCATATCTTAAAATTGTCTAATGGATAATATTTTGAGATATACATAAATATATTTATAAATACATGCTATATATATCTATCTATATATCCATGTCTCTCTCTCTCTCTCTCTCTCTCTCTCTCTCTCTCTCTCCACACTCATTGACACATTTTCACGCTAATGTATAGTTGCCTATATGTGCACACTTACTTCTTCATAAATACATAGATCAACACATTCATTTTGCGGACACACACGCACATACACACTGCGACACCTGCAAGTATACACATATAGAGCTACCTTACCTTACACTCATATGCATACACATAGACACACATACAGATCTTCTTCATCAGGTTCTTCAATACACACTCTAAACCACCTGCTGCTTAATCTTGTTGGCTTACTTTCAAAGACACAAGATAACCTTTGACCTTTGCACAAGAGGTCCCTGGCAGGGCCTGTTTTAAAAGGAAGCCAAACCTAGGAGGTCAGGAACTGGTCTTCCCCTTCCCCTTCCTTGCTGCTCCACCAACACACTTTGATACCAGCACCATACACATCTCACAAGACATTTGGCAATATTTACAAATGAACCACTCCGATAAGAATGAGTCAGTGAACTGATTACTTGCAGAGATCTTTTAGGTTCACTTGTTAAATGCAAGCTGATGCCACAATCAACAGAAATGGTGCAGAAAACAAGAAATGGAGCCCTTCTCACACATTTGACATGAGTGGTCTAACGGATTCCCACCTGTGAGTCACCTGGTTTGTGAACATCCTTACCTGTGTAGATATTTTTGCCATTTAGGTGTTGGATACTTTGATGAAGGTCCTAACCAAATAACCCTTAGTAGAAAGACTTGTCTAAGAGCATTATTATTTTCCTAGGATTTGATATTACTTCTATCATGACAAAGTCGTAATAGATTTTTAAATATTTAGTTTTAAGATCTTATGTTTTTCTTGATAGGTGTTGCCAATATGTTTGCATTAGATTTCTGTTTAAAGTTGTTTTTTATATGCTCGTTCCTTTTTAAATATTGCTGGTTTCTGAATAGGATGAGATCTGCAACCTTGTAACTCCTAATTCTATTTTTTACTACTTGAGCTGAGCATACAAGTGTATATTGATAATGTTATTATATAAAAGTCATTGTCACTTTTTTGTTTGTTTGTTGATTTGTTCTTGTCATGCTAAAGCAAACAAATATAAAATCAACAAAACCATGCCATGATTCCAATGTCCAATCAGGATGTTGGTGGGGAAGTAGTTTTTCCGTTAGGCCATGCTGCTTGAATATTCAGTGAAATTACATGTTAGCAACCAACCAAGCAAGCAGCGGACAAAAGTTGAAGGGCTGCTGCTGATAGCAGTTTACTTGATTGCCTGTCTTCGATTTTATTCACATCCAGTATGTAGTACTGCACAAAGTCAAATGGAGGGAAATGGGTGTCAGAAGAGTGTGTTGCAGCAATCCATAATTTATCCATGCATAACATGAATAATCCCATCATTTTTAACAGCTACTATGCAAGTTATACATATTACAGCCGTATGCTTGCATTCATTCTTGATCACTGGTTTTTAATGCTTAATATACATATTGAGTGCAGAAATTTGCTAAAACAAATTTTAGGCAAACAAATTTGCAAGATTCAATGTTTCAGTGTTTCAGATAATTACCCCTACTGACAGAATATTCTAGTTTGTTATTGAAGGAAATGACTAAAGCTAAAAAGGGGAGTGGTTGAGTGTCGGTAAAGACAGTTGGTAATGATAAAAAAAAAGCTGAAACCTTGCTTATCTATCATGGGTCAATTACAACCATGATTATCACGTCATTTTGAAATCATTGAGACCTTTTGGAGATATTGTGTGGAAAAAATGACAAGCCTGAGCAAATACATATAAATATATTAAAAAAAAATCTCTCAATAAAGAAAAAATCACTGGATTCGCTCCAAAATTTAATCAATTCTTTCTTAGCTGATGACTAACCCTTATACAAAATGTCATTAAAATTCATTGAGAACTTTTGAAGATATTGTGTGGACAAACATGAGTGAATACATATACATACAAGCCTGGCTGCTCCAGAGTCAAACTCAGCTCCTACTTCTACTTCCTTCCTTCTACTATAAATGTTGGTGGTATATAAGGCTTGTCAGTTTAGTGCAGGTGGTAACACACCAGGCTAGTGGGAATAGGGATTTTACATATTGGTTTACTCCCCTATTGTTGGTGAGGATTGTTGTTGTTGTTGTTCTTCTTCTTCTTGTTACATAGGAAAGTAAAGTCAACTCTGACTTTGTCCTGGAGTTTGACAATATGAAAAAATATCTCTCAATCGAAAAAAATATCCCTGGATCTGCTCCAAAATTTGATCAATTCTTTCTTACCCCATGGTCCACGCTTTCAGAAAATTTGATCAAAATTCATTGAAAACTTTTGGAGATATTGTGAGTACAAACAGACTGACACAAGTGAATACATGTACCTCTTCAAACTTCATTGGCAGAGGTACATAAAAGAGAAAATAAACTTATTTGATATTTAACATTCCTTGAAATTACAGAAAGGATTTCCTTCTTCTTTTAAAAAATACTTTTAAAAACTAATTAACATCAATAACCAGCACTTCTAGTAGAAACATAAACCCTGTAGTTAATGTCATAGTACAAAGTTGCAATAACAAAAATAATTATTTTTTGGTAATTTTTGTGGAAAAAGATTTAAAGATATAAAGAATAAAAAACAAGACTATTTGATTGTAATGTTTAAAATGGAAGAGCAAAAAAAGAGTTGTTCTTTTTGGGGGGTTCAAATTGACAATATAATAACAATTCAATAATAATAGACTGAAATAAAAAAAATGTTTGAGTGAAATTTCAAGACTGTGATGTCATTTGTAATGATCATTGGATCCCTAATTTGTGAAAATTTGGGTTGGACTATAACAGAAAAAAAAATGATTATTATCAAGAAAAAGTCTGAAAATTTAAAGAGACAATTGTAATAAATTCTATTTTTTGCCTCGTTTATTTATCATTTTAGTCTTGAAATTAATTTTTCCCATTTTTTTTAGTGGCCGTTCAATAATCTTGCCTTTTTTAGGAGAGAAAAAAACTCTCTTCCTGAACTGTTTTAAGAAAAGTAGAAAAAGTTCCCTGTAGAAACCTCTTTATTTCTAAAATAATCTGATAATTAAAAAAAATTCTTCCATTTTCATCTTTATTTCACTTTTTTTTTATTCTGCCAATCCTTCAAGATATTCTTAGGGTTACACAAAGCTAAAAAAAAATTAAAAATTAAGCTTTCCTCTCAAAAAAAAAGAAAAATTCCTGAGACATTTATATCTCCCCCTCTACTTGTTTTTTTTTTTTGTTCATTCTTGACAAAATTTAGGAAGGACAATGCACATAACTGAGTACAGTCCTTATTCCATATTTCTGTATTGTACCTCACAGCTTGAACCGATACCGGAACAAGACCGTTACCCTAATTTGGTCGTAAGCTTTGTCACTTACTTCTTCTTTTAACACCCTGCAGCTTGTCCAATTGTTGGATCAGGTTATCTCAGCATATTTCCCAGTTCTGTTCGATCCGTTGCATCACCAATCCCAGTGGGTGGCCGGACACAAATCAAATTTTTTCCCTGCAATTAGCAGGCTCAGGAAGATCCGGGGAAACTCCTTGAAAGTCCATTATCTAGGCAGCAGGTAGGGGGAATGCAGGAAATTACAACTGGGGTGATGTTTTCAAAATTTCTTTTTTGTGTTCACTTATCCCTAATCCATCAACTCCTCTTTTAAGCCTACCGTGCTTAAATCCAACCCATCTGCCAACCCGAAACCTGCCTTAGAGCTCCACCCCCTAATTCACCTTCAACAGCCAAATTTCGATTTTCCTTTTCTAGTTTAGAGTTACCCTTCTTCTGATGACTGAATGAACTTTGCTGATCTTATGACCAATAAATAGTTTAATATGTGTAACTGAAGATATTTAATTATCCCCATCAATCTATTTCCTTCTATTTTTTCCTAATTCTAAAAACATTAATTCAAGGTTTATTGTCCAGACATAAATTTCGAGTCACAGGAGCTTGTTAACCAATAAGAACAAAGAATTCTCAGCTGGCTAGAAAACTCTCAGCACAGACATTTATATTATAATATAAAAATGAAAGTAATATATATTTTATGTACTTATTATATATGTTGACAATTTTGTGAAGATGATGTGAAAAAACATTGAAATATTAACACATTTTGTTAACAAAAGAATTACCTACAAGTAGGTTACTTTCATCCATTTTATATCTCTAACTACTGTTGTGAGGATGCCTGTGAATACACATTGAAATGTATTGACAAAATTAACCACACTTTCTTGTTTGTTAATCCAAAGCTGATTACCTACAGGCAAGTCTTTCAGTGTTACTTCTATTTTTTAAACATGTAAACAAAATTAAGTTAATGATGTGAATAAACATTGAAATATTAACAATCAAATATACTTTTTTGTCAGTAAGTCAAATTGATGATTACCTAAAGGTATGTTTGTCAGGATTACTTTCATTTGTTTGATATATGTAGCTAATGTTTTGAGGATGATGGGAATAACTTTAAAGATAGTTAAAAGTATTAGTTAACCTGTCTTTCTAATCAAATATTGATGCCCTGTATACAAGTAAGAAATGGTGTAATGCTGTGGGAGTGGCGTAGTTTTACTTTTTTGGAGAGGGGAACAGCACTCCCTCACTATCTATATACTACTAAAATTCTCTATTTAAACAACTCACTGACAAGTAAAATCAGCCAGTATATCTCCAAATACTCATTCCACATGGCCTCAAAATGTCTCTGAAACTGATTAAATTTTTAAAATTTTCAGGAAGAAATGGTAGAAATCTAGTTCCCCCACCTGTGATGAAAAACAGCCATGAACATGCTAAAACTTTATACAATAGAACCTATAGGTTGCCAGTATCACAACTGTTCAACTCCCTTCGAGGTGAAATAAAGAATGTCCCAGCAGAAACTACAATGTTGAAGATTAACTCCCTGCTGGACAGATTCCTACAAACCACCCAGGATGAACCTATAGTTTCTGGATACACTACAGAGGCAGCGTCCAACTCGATGTTTCATCAGAGCAGGACAGAGGACAATCACACTGTGATGATCTACAGAAATTAACTCTTCTGGAAGTCAAACTACAGAACTACAGAATGATTACAGAATACACCTGTGATGTCATGAATTTTGCAATTATGGGATCGACTGCCTTGGGTATATCTTCTCCTTCAAAGGAACAGTAGAACCCTATAGCCAGCTTAGGCATCTACCATCTACAGAGTGTTCATAACTACTCAGGTCAGCCATACTGTCGGGATACTCCCGCAAAGGGGTGGTAGATTCTCATAGCTAGCTCTGGCATCTGCCAGGAGAAGGAAACTCCTGTCAAACGTATGACCTTGGGGCCTTACTCCTATTCATGCCACCTTGGTGGACCATAGGATACAAGCCCTCTTTTTAAAGTGTGGGGTCGGCTGTGCGCACAACGCATTTCATCTTAAAACTTTATTGCGCAGACTGGAGGGTTATCTCACATTCATGGCATTCCCTGCCATCTAAGGATCCCATAATCATGGGAAAAACCTCCCAAAAATCTTCATCCGCAAAGCCATTCATTCATTTAGCTATTTATACTTGAACTCAAAATATCTATAGTTGTAAAGGGTATCTTATGATAAAACAAACTTATTTTGCAAGCAATGTTCTATTAATGTTTTTAAATTGATTTCATGCCCAACGCCTTCACAAAATCCAACCAATTTGTAAACAAGCAAAGGAAGTTTCTAAACATTTGTTGTTTGCTTCTTAATTCTTCCCAAACTTTGCCAATCAGTCGTATCAAATGCTGTTGAAAATGTTGCTGTTCTTTGGGTAAGTCCGAGTGGGCATTTTCACACACTCCTTCATGATGGCTCCAAGATTCTTGGTGGGACTGAGGTCAGGGAAATTTCCTGTCCACCTACCAAATCCATCATTTTGGAACAAAATCAAGCTTCTGAATGGGGCTCCGAACGCTGCATAGGCAATCTGTTTTTTTAACCAATGAGTCATTCATCAAACTCCACAAAAAGAAACATATTTGTATTTGTGCACAGCTTGTGTGGTGTGCACAACTCATATTGAAAATGTCCAAAACATTTCAAGATTGTCTATAATGTTAGATTCCATCAAGTATGCACTTTCCTTTTGGAGTTAAACATAATGCTGAAAAAAGTTGGTCTTAATATAAAACACCTTTTATCAGCATTGCTTTTCAACACCATATTCTGACAGTATCTTGCTTCACTATGATTGTTCTCAATAATTTTTGACAATTCTAGAATATGTCTATTTTGTAATTTGAAAACAAAGACAGTCTTATATAATGATTTCCTGAGAATATTTCTTATACTTTAAGTGTACACAGAGCCAGCTCTAGGTACTAGGAGCATGGGCAGTTGCCCAGGGTGCCAAGTGTTAGGGATGCCTGTCATATGTAGGGATGGAAATGGTGGGGTATGGTGTATACCTACTTCTCTATTTCCTATTGTCTATTACATTACCATATTCCTAGTTCCCCAAACCAAGCCTAACTGTATACCTAGTTCCTAAAACCAAATTCCATCACCTTCCATATATTTGAGACAGTAGGAGTTTCTAAATACAAATGGAAAAATGGAAAAATGAATGAACTAAATAGAACGAAAACAGTCAAAATAAGAAAATTCCTTGATGGGAAGTCAGATTTTTCAGGAATATTTGACAGTTAAATACTTTCTGTTGTGGTGAAACTAGGAGAAAAAATTAGCAGAGGAAATTTTTTCATTCTTATATATTTATTTTTCTTGCTGTAAAACATAAATAAAGAGGCCTGTTTAGTCACCCAATAGAAACCCTCACGTGACTAATGTCTTTTGGCAAGCAAGCCATGTTGGGGTGATCTATTAAAAAATTGGAAAGAGGGGTGATCAATGAATAAGTTACTTTTCTTACCTTTTAGTTGGGCAGTGATCACTAATAATATCCTGAATTTTCAAAAAAACAAGCGTGAATGATGCAGGACACAAACTAAGGGATCAATTTAGCATAAACTCACATTGCAAATTAAATCCCCACTGAAAACCTATTTTGAGGGGGAATTTTCAAAAAACAAAACAAATGTTTTTACTAGACATAATAAGGTGTAAATGTTTAAATTTTCAGCCCTCTAGCTTCATTGGTGTGGCCTGTACACATGATGCATACATAAATAGCCAGCCAGCCAGAACAACTTGAAAACTGAAGAAACCCATGTTGACAGTTTTGGTGACAGTTTTGGTTGACGGTTTCTAATAAGACAATACTATACTTTAAAGGGTTCCAAAGTTCAGCCTGCCCAGGCCACCGCAAGTACCCTAGGGTCGGCCCTGGGTGTACAACATAGGACAATACATTTTACTCATTCCTAATGTTTCTCATCACTTTTGTTTGTTGATGCAAAAGATTTATGACTTGAAAGAGAGTCCTGACACTTAAAAATCAGTTTGTGTTTGGAATCAGAAAGTCTACAGACGTAGTTCCGTGTTGTTTAAGTGATTGATGATATAGTACTGTGTGAAATTGGTTTATTGTCGGGTGGGAAACCCAACCCTTTGGGATATACACTTCTCTATTAGGCAATTTATCATGCTTA
>VCCN01000741.1:2083612-2110904 GCA_006491835.1 Architeuthis dux | reverse complement strand
ACACAAATGTAAAACAAGTGAAATCATAACTAAATTACATTAACTGATATAACTTTGTTAATATTGATATTTATTGTGGTATTTTACAAATTCTGTAACGCTCACAATAATTCCATTATCAATACACAGAAAAAAACTGAAAAAATTATATATGAGATTGCTTTCAAAGAATACAACTAACAAAATTATATAGAAAAACACCATCCTACTTTTAAAAAAAATACTTGGTGTTTTTCTAACAAATAAAGGTTATATTTCATATTTTAGAATTTACAGGTTGTCCAATTCGATTCATGGCTTTACATCCATTTGCTCTGTTGGAACAAATGTTACAGTCCATTGGTGATTCAGTGTAAATCAAGTTATGCTGATTTATCAAAGAAAATTGGTTTGTTGGTCAAGATTTATTTTGATGCATTTCACCCACTGAACAATAAAAAAGGAACAGAAGAATTTGTATTCCCTCCACCCAATTTGACAAAGTAATTTACCTGCTAGGTACTAGAAAGGGAGAAGCTTCGATCAGTCATGAACATCAATTTGGGAGGATTACATCACCAACCTTGTAGTCCTTGAGTTAGATCAAGCCAACATTATCAAAGCCACCATCATCAAACATTGGCTCAGAAGGATAGGTAATGTTCTCCGTATGAATGACACCAGACTTCCCCAGCAGATCCTCTACAGCGAACTCAGCACTGGCAAAAGAGCCTGTGGCTGCACACATCACTGTTACAAAGATCAATTCAAACAGATTATGAAGAAGATCAACATCAACCCAGAAAGCTGAGAATAAAAAGCGGCAGATCGCAAACTATGGTGTAAAACTATCTTGACTGCTGCACAACTATTTGTACAAGAGCATTGTAGAAAGGAAGAGGACAAACAACGAAGATGAAAGATCTGCTAAGCCCAAAAGAAATGGAATACTCAGAAACAAAAATAGCTGACTACTACTACTACTACTACTACTACTAAAGAAAGAATTATTATAAAGACCAACTGCAAAGCCAAGAATTTGATAACTGCTCATTCAGTGATGTAACAGTATCAAGTATCGCTTTCTTCTTATAAAAACATTACAATGCACGTCAGAATTATTGGTACCCTTGAATTTTTTGTATAAACTATAGAATATCTTCAGAAATAAATAGTAAACTACCAAATGTCTATCATCAGAATATTTTAATAGGATGTCCAAAGTAATTTAACAACTTACATGTAGTAATTTCTAAAAAGAAATAGAAAATATGACCTGGACATTAATATTGGCACCCTTCCTTAATATTTCATTGTACACAGTTTATCAATGATGACTGCCTTCAAATGTTTCTTGTAGTCATCTATAAGCTTCTTGCACCTATCAGCTGGTAGTTTCTCCCACTCTTTCTTTGCAATTTGTTCAAGCTATTGATAGTTTGTAGGATTCCTACGGTATATGGTATGTATTGGAACCATGGCTCCAGATTTGCGCTCTCTCCAAAGATTTTCAATGAGATTAGGACTCGTAGTTGGCCAATTTAAAACAGTCGATCTCTCCCTTTTCAACCATTTTTGTGTGCTTTTCGATGACTGCTTTTGGTTTGTGCTGGAGCAGCCATGATCTTTAGACCAAACCTAGTTTTCTTACACTGGGTAGCACATTTTGCTTTAAAATCCCTTGGTAATTCTTTGATTTCATGATTCCTTTGATACAGTCATGGCCGCATGTACTGGAGACAGCAAAACAGTCCAAAAACATTATAAATCCTCCACCATACTTAACTTTGGGTAGGGTGTTCTTTTCCTTTTAATTTAATTTTGGACCACATTGCTGAAAAAAATATAAAAATGAATGACTGATCTTTGAACAGATGCTACCAAAATAGAGTTTTTTGGCAATGCACACCAACAATTTGTTTATTGATGACAAAATGAAGCTTTTTTGAGGAATCCAACTAGACCAGTAGAATTAGTCAGAATTTATACATGGACCTTGAAGAAATTTGCATAAAGATGAATCTTGGTATATAGATAGGGTATAGGTCTAATGAAAACATATCAAAAGTCCTCCAAAATCCGAAAATAGGTTTTTGTGAAAATTAAGCGTAAGCTAAGACAGATATTAACAGATTAAAATGTAACAAAAGATTTACTTACAGGTCCTTTATTCAAATAAGGACCATGGTCACGATACACACACATGGCTTCTCTAGCTCTCTGATCTACTAATAACACAATGCAATATATGGCTGCTCGTTGACCAGAACGTAAAGCAGCGCCCCCTACCAGAAGTGGACAGGAACTCTTCTGCCCACGAGGAATAACTCATGATACTTACTTAACATTAAGCTTCTTTTGTCTTAATTACAATACAAACTAAAAAGCAATCAGAGGGCGCATACCTCTACCAACGCCGCTGTCAGGGGATGTAATTCTGCATCGAACCGCCCCAAAATTTGAGCACTTCTTTCATGGTCTGTTGCCCACACTAATTGAGAACTTTTGGAGATATTGTGTGGAAAGACATGAACATTTGGTGATATCATGTGGTGTGGACATATAATACGATGTAGGGGAAGTAATTGTGTATGGATCTGCCTCTAAATTCAAGCACTTCTTTCATAGCCTATTGACCACCCCTCCACAAAATTACATTAAAATTAATGAATTAAAAGACATGAGCATATACATGAAGGTATGAAAGAAGTATGGAAAAATATCTCTCAATCAAAAATAAAATTCCTGGAACCACCCCAAAATTTAATTAACAGATATTGTGTGAACAGACAGATAAAATATCTGTCTGTTCACACAATATCTGATTAAATTTGGGGGCGGTTCCAGGTGTTTGCCAACAGTCAGCTAGGACATAGGGAGAATAATTGTGCATAGATCCATTCCGAAATTTCCTGACTTCTTTTCTAGTGCATCGCGTACCCTTTCACAAAATTTCATTGGAGATATTGTATGGACAGACATGACATTTTTGTGATATTATCTTGTGTGGACATATAAATATGATGTAGGGGAGATAATTTTGCATGGATCCATCCAAAGATTTAATCAGTTCTTTCGTGGCCCACCCTTCCGCAAACTTTTATTGAAATCCAATGAGAACTTTTGGAGATATTGTGTAGACAGACATGAAATTTTGGCTATATTAAGTTGTGTGGACATACAACTATGATGTAGGGAGGTAATTGTGCATGGATCCGCCTCAAAATTTAATCAATTCTTCCTTATCTTGTCTTAGACATGCATGTATCTCTTGCATTCTCCACTATTAGGCTAATCACGTTTGGTCATTTTTCTCAAAAGCCCATTCTCGGATTTTGGAGGACTTTTGATATGTTCTTTTATATCATTTCCTTTAACTATAAACTGATTTTCATCTTTATGCAAATTGGTTCAAGGTTTCTTCCTAATTCTACTGGACTAAACCCTAACCTGACAATAAAACATGTTTTTCTTAGAGCAAAAACCCTAAACCCAACCCAAACACAACAAAACATGGGCAAAATTTAAATCTGATAGTCTGCTTTAATGTGCAAACTACTAATGCCAAAAGTGAGCACAAGGGTGTGCACTGATCTGCCTGGGAGTATGTGCTGGTTGTGTTGTGTGAGTGCAACACCCCCTTATTTGATTTAATAACATCTTTATAAAATATCATTTGCTTCCCAGTGTTGTTAGATTGGGGGGTGGGGGTCCTGGGCAATGCTGTGTACCCCAGCTAGTTATTGATAAAGAGTGTACAATAAAATATTAATATTTTCTTTTACTTCTTAGAAATTACTACATGTAAGTTGAAAAATAATGTTTTTGTTAAATTCTGATCAATTTTCATTTATTTCTGGAAATATTGTACAGTTTATACAAAAATTCAAGGGTAACAATAATCACGAATGTTTTCATTCTTATTTCTTGTTAAAGGTATGATAAACAGCATTACCAGCTAGGCAACAAAAGGAATGGAACCTCAGACATTTAATCCCCCAGGTCTACGCTCTGTCCAGCCACTAAGCTAAAGAGAGATTTAATCATATTACTAATCTACATAATGTAGATCATATATCTACATTATGATCTACGTTTTTTCCCTCCAGTGTGTATTTGCTTAGAAACCAATTCCCACAAGGCTGCACCATAAAAGCACTTTTTCTTACTTACCCCTTTTGCTTACTGACTTCTTATTATGCAGACAGGTTTCTAGAAAGCCTGTTTGGCTGAAACACAATGAGATCCATGGTAGAGTTAAAAGAGCTGAGTAAACTAGGTTCCAAAGTTCTCAGTCGTATTGCAGAAGACGTCAGATAGTGTAATAAGATTGGCATTTGGGTAACCTAATTTTGAAATTATTTTGCTTTTCTCAAGAATAAAACCCAGTTCAGTTTTATCGTGTGCAAGATTTTAGTTTACAATGTGACACTTTCAAAAATCATTATCCTGCCATGATAAATTATGAATGCAGAATAATAATTTTGAGCCATGTTTTTAAGTTGTCCTTAATAACCGTGTCTTGCAGATTGTGAACATTTAAATATTGATGAGAGCTTTTAGACTATATTGACAGTTCAATAATTACCTGTCAATATGTTATACTTTTCTGGAGATATTTCAATTTATATATATATTTTTACTAGAACATCTCATCCATTTTAAGCATGAAATAAGCAAAGCTATTTTTGTAAAAGTATATTGGTGTACAAACAATAAAACATTTGAGGTGTATGATGAGAGTAAAGTACATGATACTTTTGGACAAATATATTGCTTCCATTTCAGTATAACATCAGTGGATGACCTGGTTGTGCTCAGTAGAGAGACTCAAGTGAATTCCATGAAATATTTGGTCTAATATATTCTTCTTTAGTTTTACCATAACATATTAGACAATATGTTATTTGTTTGCCTTTTAATGTATATTGCATATGGTTGTTAACAGCCTGGAAAATAGAATCAGCGAACCAAGTTCAGATTCAGGCTGAGATATTTGGTGTTCACTTTGTACTAATTGGGGAGAGGCACAGTGAAATAGCACGGCAGACTGGGCTTTCTAAATTGGACTCCCCCCCCCCCACCATCTATGGGTAAATACTTTGGCTCTCTAGCCTTAGTTTAGGAGATGGACAACTAGGAGTGGAGCCCTAAGGCAGACTGCTTCTACTTCATCCAATAGGTCAGGTTAGGGATTACTCATTGCTGCTGGTACCATGTAACCCAGTACAGCCTTTTGCATGTTATTTGGAGAGAAGGTGGGCACTGCCAAGCAGGTCCCATTGCTCAGAGAAATGCCATGAAGAGGAAGTACTCAGCACGGCACACTAATGATCTAAAGTCATATGTTAACTGAACTGGAACTGGAACTTGCATATGGTAATCCATAACGGTGGTACCATATTCTTTTGATCTTGAAACTTTCTCCTTTGGAAATATCTACTTATTCAAGTATCAAAACCTCATGATATTAACTAAGCTTGACTTGTGTACAGTACAAAGCCAAATAAGGAAGAATGGGGATAAAATTGTGTTACACCAATCTTCTAAGCCTGTCTCTCTTGGAAATCAGCATTCATAATCCTGTTTTTTAACTAGGCTCAAACTCTGGCCCCTAGGGCCAGTAGGAAATATGCAACTATCTTAGCAGTGAGGAACCCAGTGAGGATTGACCTTACTACAATAGTAATGATCTGTGAGACTAATCCGCTCTACAATGAGGCACCCAAAATATCATCGCCTCATGCTTACTTGGAAGAATAATAAAAAGATGTGAGTTCAAATCTTGATGGAGATTCATTCTTCATTTCTGATCTGCAGTGAAAAGAAATACTAGTCAAACATTAATAATTGACATATGTTAATTTTTGTTTATTATGAATGTAGAACCTGAACCAAGACTTTCTTCTTCATTTAAGATATGGAAGGCCCCCATGACCATTATTCTTATTCAATTGAAGAACATTTGAGATTTATAAAGTACTGGATAGCACTCAAGGATTACTGGATGCAACATATAACTTAGAAAGGCTAAAGAGTGATTAAAACAGTCAGAATGAGGATAGTAGCCTGAATAAGTATTTCCTTATCCTGTCTGTCAGTAATTCTTGCATTAATTCCTGACCACTGACAATCCTTTTTTCAATGCATTTCTACAGTAAAATCATTTACAATGCGTTTCTATAGTAAAACCATTTACAATGCATTTCTACAGTGAAATCATTAGCAATGCATTTAGATAATGCTTCCATTAATTCCTGACCACAGACAATTCCTTTCTTCCTGATTTCTAATGCATTTCTACTCTAAAATCATTAGCAATGAATTTACATTATAAATATAATAGCCTTATTCTGTCAATAATGCTTGCATTAATTCTGACTATGGATGACCTTTTTCTTCCTGATTTACAATGCTTAACATATAGAATTGTTAAGTAAGTATCTTGAGTTATTCCCCTTAGGCATGAGAGCACTTATCCACTTCTGGTTTTACGTTACGAGTGAACATGCAGCCATATTGTTATTGTTACTCAGAGAGCTGATTTTGATTTGATTTATTTAAAAAAAATTTTTTTTAGGCTTTTTCAAAAATTTGGTGAGGATTGTTCTTGTCATTTTGTTGTTTTTGTTACAGTAGAAAAACAAAGTCAACTCCAGGTTTGGACTGATGTTTGACAATTATTTATTTCCTCAACATTTTAATGGTGTTTTTATTATGCTACTGACAACTAACAACTATAGATGATAATAACAAAGTAAAGAAACATTTTGATTTACATTTCCTCGGGATGGTTTACATTTCCTTTGGACGGTTCCGGGACGGTAGTGAAAAAAGTTAGTCTGGAGCCCTGAATTCAGGGAAATGTAACAATACTTCCTCTCAGAATTTCAGACAACACTAGGAGAGCTAAAAATACAGCAACCAAAATGTTGTGATCAAAATAGCAAAAATGAGGTTACTGGATCAAATAATTCATGGAATAATGACGATGCTTAATTTCAGAACTTCAGACAACATACTCTACCCTTTCTCGTTGGGCGTTCCACAGGACTCTAGGGTTCTGCGAGAGGCTGTTTGGGGTTCCTCAAAAATGTTATAAATGCGTCAAAAAAAGCACCTGACTTTTGTTTCATTTGAGGTTTTTTAATATACAAGTAGCAGCACCTGTCTTGATGACATTTGACACTAGAAGCACCAGAATTTTTAATAACCAAAAAAGGCCAGCGGCTGTCATTTTTTACAATTGTTATAAATTTCATTTTTTTAAAGAAAAAAATGTGAGATCTTATATTTTTTTTCAAAGTTTGTGAAAAACATTAATTTTATGAAAGGTGAGCTAAGCTTATCAATATTTTTTTTAAGGAAACTGACTTCCATTTTATATGCTTTATATTAAATGTCCTTTGGGTGAGATGGGACAGTATCTTAAAATGTTCACCAAAATGAACAAATATATAGAAAACTATCTTCCTGTACACTGTAGAATACTGATTATTATGTTTAGATACTATATATATTTATAATACATATATACATTTTTGAACACACTGATGTGTCATTAGCTGTACATGTAATATGTTTTATGCAGAAGTTCCTTGAGATATGAAAGTTATTTCAAGGATTCCTCCAGTCTAAAGGGTTGAGAAAAGCTGACATACACTAAGTGTATTTTGGGTCATATCACAGCAACCAAATTGCACTCTGTTTTCTTTTTTACCCTATGAAACCACATCAGGAATCGTAATGATGTTTGGTATTTTATTATATTTTCTGTTTTTCTCAATAAGATTGCCTCAGTGATATTGATTTGTATTGTAAAGGGTCTGACTTTGCAATATTAATATACAGAGGTTTTAGCTTGAAGCTAAAGATGGAAATTAGAGGGACATCAAAAACAGTCCTGGATGGACAGTAGATAAGAAAAAGGAGACATTTGAACCTGTAGGATTAAGCTGACCAATGCACAAAATTCATTGGATTAGCCTGTATGCTATTGCTGAGGATTGATGTTCAGTATATGGGCAAATGGCTGAGTGGATAGGTAGGAGATGTGGACAGCTGTAGACATTGTGTATTTTTGGTGACTGCAAAGAGATGCATGCAGCTCACTCAGATGTTACGCTACTGTGACTATGGATTTTCGGTTTTGTCTTGTAGATTCGACCAAAAAGCCGTTGGGTCTTCAAAGCTCTTGTATTCGTTGAATCGGATGACCTATGCAATAAATCTGGCTTGAGTATGAAGAATTGGAACTTTGGGGATGAAGAAGAAGATTTGTTTGATGAAGATTGTCAGGAGGGACGAGATGGAGATTGGGCTCAAATCCTGAAGTATATTTGGGGAGAGAGAAAGAAGAACAAATCTGGTGGAAAAGAAAGACATTTTTAAGGGAGAGTAAGATGGATAATGGGTCATGTCCGAAGTAATTGACAAAAAAAAAAGGAGAAAAACAAAGAAGACAAAGAGGAATTAGGGAAAGTTTTGGTCAAGAAAGAATGATTTTTTTATTTTTCATATTGAGAAATGTTCATGAAAAATATTGAATGGAAGAATGAAGAAGAAAGAAAGGATGAGAGGATTTGGGAGAAGAAGAAAAGATAGCTCAGAAAAGAAAAACAATAATTTGGTTGAATCATGTTGAAGGTATAAAAAAATGAAAAGAAATACATCTATATTATGTTTCAAGAATTTCCCCAAAGACAATATTTGTTGTGAAATATGCACTTCTTTTTACCAAAGCATTCTCTGTTCAAATCTCTGTTGAATCTTTTTACAATACTTATATAACAAACAGCGTTATTTTTTCTGTTTCTCTGTCTGTAACAATGGACTCATTCACTTAAAGGTAATAGTTTTGCTGATAAAAATATCTCCTACCTACCATTTGAAACAATGGACTCTTCCACTGAAACGAATAGTAATTTCTTTTCTTGAAAAAATCGTCTCATAGAAATTCAAATATATCCGTGAATTTTTTCACAGGGATTAACTAGTACCCTTCTATTTTACAATCCTCTGGATATGGTAAGAATGAATGGAAAGTTTGGGTAAAAAGAAGAAAAGAAGCTTAAGATAGAATGGAAAATGTTTGGGAGTCGTGAGAAGAACAATACAAATGAGAACAGGAATAAAGGATGAAAACATTAAAAAAACTTTTTAAATGGGAGGAATAAAGAAAAGAAAGGAATAACAGTTTTAAGAAAGAGAAAAGGAAGGAATAACATCTTTAAGAAAAAGAAAAAGAAAGGATAACAGTTTTAAGACAAGTAAAAGGAAAAAATAACAGTTTTAAGAAAAAGAAAAGGAAGCAATAACAGTTTTAAGAAAAAGAAAAGGAAGGAATAACAGTTTTAAGAAAAAGAAAAGGAAGGAATAACAATTTTAAGAAAAAGGAAAGGAGGAATAACAGTTTTAAGAAAAAGAAAAGGAAGGAATAACAGTTTTAAGAAAAAGAAAAGGAAGGAATAACTGTTTTAAGAAAAAGGAAAAGAGGAATGACAGTTTTAAGAAAAAGAAAAGGCAGGAATAACAGTTTTAAGAAAAAGAAAAAGAAGGAATAACCATTTTAAGAAAAAGAAAAGGAAAGAATAATAATTTTAAGAAAAAGAAAAGGAAGGAATAAAATTTTGAATAAAAAAAGGAGGAAATAAATGAAAAAGAATGAATGAGAGAGAAAGAAAAAAGGCAAAGGAATCTATTACAAAACAGGTAATGAAAGAACAAAGAGAAATATTTTTATTAAATAAATAGATCAGAAACTTTAAAATAAAAAAGGAAAAGATTAAAGAAATAACAAAAAGCCATAAACAAAGGAGGAAAAAACCGAGAAAAGATGAATCGGATCAAGAATTAAAAAAGAAGAAAAAGAATTAAATGGTATGAAACATAGAAGAAAACTAGAAAGCACTTAGAGAGCATATACCTCTGCCAACGCCATTGTCAGGAGAAGTAATTGTGCATGGATCCACCCCAAACATTTAATCACTTCTTCCGTAGCACATAGCACACTCTTCCATAAAATTTCATAGAAATTCATGGAGTTTGTTTCTTTATTCATATTTACGTTTTAGGCCACTCATTAGTAGTCACTCCAACCGGCACCGGGCAGATATAGGTTTTCAATTCATAAATGTCATTATAATTATCATACAGAACTTTAGGAGATATTGTGTGGACAGACATTCATTTTTGGCGATATTATGTTGTGTGTAGATGTAATTATGACATGAGGGAGGTAATTGCGCATGGGTCCAGCCAAAAATCTGATCACTTCCTCTGTTGTCTTTCACAAAATGTCATAGAAATTAATGGAGAACTTTTGGAGATATCGTGAGGACAGACATACAACTTTGGCAAATATATGTGATTTGGACATATAACTACAACATAGGGGAGGTAATTGTGCATAGATCCGCTCCAATTTAATCAGTTCTTCTGTAGTCTATTATCCACCCTTCCGCAAAATCCGATTTAAATTCATTGATAACTTTTGGAGATATCTTGTGGAGAGGAAAGAAAATTTGGTGATATTATCTTGTTTGGACATATAACTACGACGTAGGGGAGGTAACTGTTCAAGGAACTGCTAAAATATTTCAGTTCTCCCATAGCACATTGTCCTCTCCTACACAGAATTTAATTGAAATTAATTGAGAACTTTTGGATATATAGTGTGGACAGTCATGAGTGTATACATAAGTGTATGAAAAACAAACCTGAAAAATATCTTGCAATCAAAAAAGGATTCCAGGATCTTCCCCACATTTTAGCACCTCTTTTTGACACACATTACCCACCTTACCACAACATTTCATTGAAATTCATTCAGCACTTTCTGAGATATCATGTGGACAGACAAACAAATGAACAAATAAGAAGACAAACAGACATGACCAAATACATGTAACTCTTTTCAACTTTGTTGACAGAGGTCAATTCAGAAATAGGCAAGAAAATACCAGAAAGATAGATTAGGAATGAGAATAATGGGAAGAAAAAACTCAGAAAATGCATTATACATATATTATCATCAGCAGCATCATCAGCATCATAATCATCAGCCATCATAAGTTCACTGCTGGCCAAAGGCCTTTCCCCAGCTCCTTCCATGTAGACCGTGACTGTGCTAACCTTTGCCATGTCTTTTTTCTTCTGTATTCCATGGTCTCTAGATTAAGTTGTTTTAATATTTCAGTATAAGATATATCTCCCAGCCTTGGAATGGTCTTAGTGACTCCCCTTTGTACTCTCTCTATGGCATCTGAGTTGTACTTCAGGTAAGAAGACCATATGCAGGAAACAAACTCCAGATCGGGATGTACCAGAGACTTGTACAGTAGTAGGAAGCTCTCCTCATAGAGGAACTTAAATGAGTGACTTATGTAGCCGAGTGATTTATTTGCTGTATTCATTTTGTTTTGTATATGTGCAGTGAGTTATCTACATAAACGCCAAGATCTTTCTCCACTGTAGTTTCCTTCAGTGTGTGTGTTGTGTTCTGTCATCTTTAATCATGGTGTTGTTTCTTCTTGTGCTGTTTCTACCTAGGTGCATGACCTTGGATTTGTCTGGATGAATTTTCTGAGGTGTGTCTTTCTTCCATACCATACCTAATATAAGCATAAGAAGAAAAAGAGAAAGAAAAAGGATGTTGTGATCCATGGCTCCTGGTTAAGGACAGGTGGAAAGGACATTATTCAGAGATGAACTTCCATTTGTGTCAGAATCTATGAACAGATCAATTGAACAAGTAATGAAAGTGAAAGTAGAAACATGAAAAAGAAAAAGTTTGAACATATGATAAACATTAAAGTAGAGGAATAATGACTCTGTGGGGTTTGAGCAGAATCCAAGTGAATGATATGCTCTCTAGACGAATAGAATATAATTAGTAGAATGATTGAGCACAAAGAGATAGACAACATGAATAAGTAAAAAGATGCACACACTCACAGATACGGACACACACACACACACACAAATACATATTTATAAGAGTTCAGTACTCATATACATATTCAAGAGGCATAAAAGATATAAAAGCAAGGACATCAGACGATGTTGAAGACAATGGACATACTCTTTATCAGTAAGATGCTTCTGAAAGATATGGGATGCAACAGGGTATTTTTTTAATAATTATTTTCCTTTGATTATTATTCAATCTCATATACTCTACGTTTTGCATTTTTATTACTTTTGCTATTATTATTATGATTATTATATATTTAAAATTCACTTCTTCCTTTTTGATATCATTATTAATAGCTTTTATGATGATTACCACTATGATGCCAATCGCAGTCACAACATTATAGATATTATTGTTTTATCTTTTTCTTGCTTTATCTTCAAAGTTTTTTTCACTATTCTTTTATATATTTTTTGTCTCACATTTTATCATTTGTTAAAGCAGAGACATTCTTGGAACAAATAGTGAAGATAAAGACATTTCTAGTGTCATTATTGGGATTATTCGTCTAAATCACATTATCATCATGATTAATGTCGAAATTATTCTCAGTTTCAACATTATTACTAATGTCATTCTTTTCAATTTTACCTTTAATACTTCTGCATCATCCATTATAGCCATTATGATTATCATCTAAACAAGATTCTTGCTAGTGTCTACTTATTTACTCACCTACAGTGTGCTTAATACATCCAACATTACCTCAAAACAAATTTACTCTATTGTCACTAGTTATCTTATGAATAATGACATCATTACGGGTTTCTACATACCTACAGTGTACCCCGAACTTGCAATAATTCTACAAGAGAAAGTGTGTACATTCGAAACATACCACTATTTAATATTATTTTGACTAAAAATGCTGTACATCAATGACATTAAATGTGCCAAACTTTAATGACATATGAATATATTAGTAGTGGCATACCTAGGGTTGGTGTTACCAGGGGTGGTAACTCATGGTGTCACCCGCCTACCCCGGAATTTGCTCTCTTCCCGGGATATCTAAAATTTTTGTGATCTTGATTGGTGATATGTTGCTTTTCCTTGCACTATGTAAATTGTCTCACTAACAGTATTGAAAGTTATAATCTTTACACATCTAAATCACATTATCAATGTTATCAGTTTGTATCTATTGTGCCTGGAATCAGTTTGTATCTATTGTGCCTGGAAAGCTAAAGCCGAAAACATGAGCTAGGTAGGTAGTATTTCCCAAGGAAATTGCGAGTACACAGCACAAAGTCTATGGATTGTGGAATTAATTCTTGATGGAGGTATATACATATATATATTGTTAGAAAGATAATTTCCACAGGTTTACAACAGTGCATCTTGTTAATTTATATCTGTTGGGCTTAAAAGTCACAGCTGAAAACGTTAAGTATTCAGCTTTTTCCAGGAACACTACAAGTACATGGACCAAAGTCTACGGATTGTGGAATTAATTCCTGATGGAGGTATATACATATATATATCGTTAGAAAGGGAATTTCACCAGTTTTCCAACAGTGTAGCTTACCAATTTGTATCTCTTTGTTTGAAGCTAAGTATTCAGCATTTTACAAGAAAAAACCTCAAGTACACAGTTCACATGTTTGGCTGTAAGCCCAACAGATACAAATTGAGGAAGCTGAGGAAATTCTCTTTCTAATGATTATATATGTATATACCTTCACAATCCATAGACTTTGGACTGTGTACTTGATATTTTCTTGCACTGTAACTTTTTAAGATACACTGTTTGTAGCCTGAGGAAATTATCTTTCTAGTGATATATACCTCCCTCAAGGATTAATTCCAAAGTCCATAGACTTTGTACTCGAAAAACCATGATTTAGCCTTTTAAAATACTCAGATATGTCAATTGGGAGATGAGATATGATATTCTGTTTTTTTCTGGTGTGTGCTGGCGACCATTTTGTTTCATGCAAATGAGGTAGTTCATCCCAACTTTTTTCTTGGCAAAATCTTTTTTCTGAAAGAGGACATCCTAAGGAACATTTTGGTACCCTTTTACATTTGTGCTTAAAAAAGATTTCCCCAAAGGTTCATGTCTTGTGTTTTTCTTCTGTTATTCTATATAAAAACCTGCTTCGTTTCGTACCAAATTTGTTAATGGTGTATTTACTTCCAGGTTTGACCTTTTTTCAGTGAACTTTGACTGGACTATATTGGGATGTTTCATTAGAAAAAAGAATTACAAAGAAACTATATGAAATTTTTTTAGGCAGTCATCTTGGAGTCCCCAGCGGACAGATGAAAAATGGATCTCTTACGAGAATCCAAACAAAGAAAATTGTGGCTAGATCTAGGACAATCTTTAACATCTCATCCTGAATGAAATCTACTGATTCTTTTTTGTGCTTGGTGAAATTTCTCTGTTGCTAATTACTGGAATCTGGACAAACTGTTACACTGCAATGCTACACTGATGTCTTGGAAGAGAAAAGAACTTTTACCTAGCAGGGAAGTTGACTGGTGATTTTGCTGCATAGCAACACTCATCCACATGTCACAAGTGCAATGTAGCAAATGATCATGAAGCTATGATAGGAAGTTCTTTAAAATATGGCATAGTCTCCAGGTCTGTCACTTTCAGACAATCACTTGTTTAGCTCCATGCAACATTCCTTGTCTGGTCAGCAGTTCCAACAAATTCAAGATATCAAAAATTCTTTCGAGAATTAACTCTAGTCCAAACTAGAATCATTCTATTATTATCAAATACACAATGTATGAACAAGAGTGAGAATGAAAGAGGGTACTTATGCTTGAATGGAAGCAAAAGTGACTAAGCCTTCACTATAACTGTCATTCATTCATTACTCATCCCTTACATGTCTAAAGCCTAAAAGTTAAGTTATAGTAGTAGTAGTGTGAGTTGTAGTCGGTAACAGTGCAGACAATGGAATCAGCGACCCGAGTTCAAACTCTGTTTGTGGCTGGTTATGTTCACTTTGCACTAATGTCCTTGGGAAAAGCATGAATCCATCTCTTCTCCCCCCAGCTATGAGTAAATTAGCAGGGCAGATTGGGATCTCTAACCTTGGGAAGGCAACCAGTCTCGGAGAAAGACAACTCTGATTCCAAACCATTAAGTTTCTACTTTCCTTTGGACTACATCAGCAAAGCCAAGAGGGGGATTCTGACAACTGGGCATCCCAGGATCTCCATACTCTTCACCAAGGCTTTTGCCACCGAGCAGGGGATCTTCCATTGTCTGTAGAGACAGAACGGAGGCAGATCACAGGGATATAGAAAGATCATAAAAGTACTCAATAATAATAATAACAGATATATTAGTTTCATTTCTGTTTGCATGTTATTATAGTTAATATAGATACATTCCATAGGTAATAAAATACTTTAGCAGAATGTTATACTTTAATTGCAGAAATATATATGTGAGAGTAATGATGATATCTTAATCGTCAGCAACCGTGGAATTTCCACAGGTCCGGTTAGTAATAATATTTATTATTACTTATGATTATCCTTTATTATTATTATTATTTCTTTTTCTTTCTTTAATGTTCATTTTTGCATCCTGTAGAGCCGGGTCCAAAGTATGGTCCTGGGGCGCTATAGGGGAGTCTTCATCTAATCGACAGCACTTTCCGTAGTATGTGGGCTGTTCCAAGTAGGGCGATATTTTGGACTACTTGGATGTTTATGTTACCCGGGATACGGTTGGTGAATTTTTCTGTTCCCTTCTTCACAAGTCCTAGAGCTCCGATGACCACCGGTGTTATGGTGGTTTTATTATTATTATTATTATTATTATTATTGTTATTGTTATTGTTATTGTTGTTGTTGTCATTGTCGTCATCGTCGGCGGCGGCGTCGTCGTCGTCGTCGTCGTCGTCATCATCATGATGATCATCATCATCAATCATAGTAATTGTAGTTATAGTGGCACTGTCAGCAGATTGATACAACCGCAGATTACAAATTCAAGCACCATAAAATTGGATTAGAATTTTGCTTATAAACCTTCCCAGCATCCCTCAAAAGAAAAAAAATATAAATTGCAAATGGATAAGATTATAAAGGGTTACTTATCAATAACAATTCAATTCCTAGCTTTATTTCTTTCAATTACTTTGTGTATAACTTTTATTTATATTTTGTTTCACTTCTTTTTTCACAATTCATCCTCTTACTTTGTCTGCAGTAAATATATTTTAAGATAAGATGATTTGCTTTCTTTCTTTTTCACTCTCATCCTATTTTTTCATTGCTGCTAACTTCTTGTCTGCATTGTATAATCAAGTTGCCGTTAAGGCTAATCCTGTGTGTTTTTAGTTTGCCATCTACAGCAGCTTAGTGATAAATGATTATTTGCTGGCAAATATCATGGGTTGTTTTTTAAAATACACTAGTAGTATTAGCAGATCCATATTATTTTTTATGATTACAATAATAGAATTAGAATATTTGAATGGGATTTGTTCAAGAAGTTTTTTTTCCATTGTGAATGGAAAATATTGATATTTTTCCGAAATATAACTTTTGATAAATAAATGGCCCCTGTTTCCAAATTCCTTCATAGTTATTCATTTTTGGTGTATTTAATTAGATTTGTTCCAATCAGAGAAAAAAATGTGTTCCATCAAAGCATTTTTGCTTTGTAAAGTCAAATCTCATGGGTGATGGCAGAAATGCTTCATTACCCTTTAATTGTTCTTAATTAATTCAACAACCCTCAATCTCTGTTCAGGCTCATTAATCTGAACGCAGTAGCTGATGCTAAATTTTAAATAAAATTTTATTAAACAATCCTGCCCTCAAAAAACAAAGGAAAAACAATTATATATTTTTGATGATGGGGAGGCAATAACAAAAAGAAAAAATCAAAAAGAAATTTAAAAAAAATGAGAAACTGATTGATTTGTTTATTTTTTTTACTTTTTCCTCATCTGCAGTATTTTTTTTTCAATCAAGCACAAAAAAAGATAAAAATGAAATGGGGCTTTTAAATGCTTTGACTTTTAATGATTGGTTAAACAATGTTTAAAAAAATTCACTGAGAATGACAGAACTGATGCATGCTGGGATTTCTAATTGAATTGGCAACTGAAAAGAAAATATCATTTGGTCTTATCCCTATGCGAACAAAAAGAAAATCTTCCTTTTTGTTCCATTTTCTTTTCAGTGTTAGTTCAAATTTTTCATGTGATATTTCTGTGATATTTGTTTAGGCCACCAACAGCTCTCTACGACAGCTCTCTATGATAGGAAGAAGTTTCTTTCAAAATGGAACTCTTTTGAAAGAAATCTAGAGAATATTTATCCGCCACCCCATGAGGGTGAAATGTGACATAAGGTCGAGATTAATGTGAATGAAACCTAGAGAGGAAACCTAGAGAGGAAACCTAGAGAGGAGATGGGTGCCACCTGGGTTGATGAGTTATTGATTTGTAAATTAATCAAAGAAATTCATTATTTGTTCATAAGATCTTATTTACCTCTCATGATGAAAGTGTGAGTGCATCAATCACAAGCTGTTAGTACTTGAATCTTTGTAAAAATAGAAATCAGACGTTAAATTCTGAATTTCATGGCAAGCAAGCCATCCTTAACATCATAAACTAAGATATTTGCTCTAATACAGTCATCTAAAAATTAATAAGCTGACTGAGGCAAGTGGATAGTTACTGAAAAACATGGTTTGACTGATTTGTTTCTTGTGGCTTTTTTTCTGGTGTTTGCCAGCACATTAGATAATTTTAGTGATGGTTGATAAAAAACGAATAGCCAGTGTGAATGAAGTTTTGTTTTGTTTTTGGGAAAACTGCTGCTGAAACTGTTGTAATACTTCGAGAAGCTTTTAGGTAAAACACAAGTGTACAAGATGTATTCGCATTTCAAATGTGGTGAAATGTCACTTGAAGACCAACCACGAGCTGGCCGACAACAAGCCTAAATGACAAAAATCTTGAAAAGGTTAGCCATGCAATCAATGAAGGTTGTTGTTGGACCATTGATGAAATATCTTTGGTGACTAGTTTGTCTTGGATTTCAAGCCAGGGTATGTTAAGAGAAAATTAGAAAATAAAAAGTGTTTCTGCAAAATTTGTGCCTTGATAAGGATAAAAATAAACAATCAGTTGAAGGAGTGCCACGATTTGAGGGAGGGAAAAAGTTTCATATAACCAACAGTCCAAAGTTGTAACTGGGGATGTGTCTATAATTCTGGTTATTTTTTGGTACCCCCTCGTATCATTTATTCATAGAATTTAGTATTGAAACAAGTTATTGTTGTCTAACAATAACTTGTTTCAGTATAGAATATTAGCTCCAAATGATAGTGTTAATTATAAAATTAACTTTTTCATATGTCAAGCACTCTAATTAAATATTTTCAACAACATATATCGGATTTCTTATATATGATTTGTATTTCTTATAATACAACTACTACTATATATATATATATATGTGTGTGTGTGTGTATAAACTTGTAAAGTAAAGTGTTTGTCACTAATATCTCTTTTTAAATAGTAAAGAATATAAAAACATGAAACAAACAAGAGAGAATGAGTGGAATTTTCATTGATTTTGGTATTTTGCAATGAATTCTCATTCAAAATCCAAAAGCCAGGAAGCACTCTGCAGGTAATCAGTCATGAATCAAAGGTAAAACTCCCCCGGGGGGCATGGAGGGGAAATACCTAACCTTCACCCAGGAGCTGAAGAAGAACAGAAGGAAATGTCAATATAACTATGCTCGTATGAAGAGCTTGGATGAGTGAGACAAGAACCATGTTGTTTAGAATTAGAGCAGAGAAATCCCTTTAAAAATAATCTCTATGACCCTGCAGAGTGGACATCCAAATCTTGCGGATGGATGTAGTTTTTGCCTTAATCTTTCTTCTCTCGGGACAGAATATATGGCTTGTGTGTGTGTGTGATAGAAAGCCATTCCATGTTGCCCGGGAGGTCAAATGATGAGATGAGATTGACAGGTGAAAGACGGGAGTCTCTTTTAGTGTCTGATGCCAATGGAGTGTCTGCAAATAAATGTCCTGTTGGATCTCTTTGAGGGAAGATGTGATAAATTTTGAGTTGTTGCTTCTGGCTTTGTCTTTTGCTATATTTATAGTCCGTCTTAAGTCTTTGAGATCTAGGATGGAAGATTTACTTTTGGCTTTCAGAAAAGGTTCAGATGAAGAGGACCTGGAAGAAGGATTAGATTAGAGGTACAAAAGATTAGAAGAAGAAGAAGAAGAAGAAGAAGAAGAAGAAGAAGAAGAAGGTGGAGGAGGAGGGGGTGGAGGAGCAGGAGGAGGTGGAATAGGAGAAAATAATGAAAGGAAGACAAAGATATAGAAAAGTAATAAAAGGACAAAAGTATAACAAGAAGAAGACAAAGAAGAAAAAGAGTTGTAAAAAAAAGAAACACAAAGAAAGGGGAGTAAAGAAGATGAAGAAGAAAAACAGAGTAGAAAATAGGCTAATGAAAAAGAAATGAAATAGGAAAAATGAATAAAAGAAAACTTAATTACAGGTATACAACCGTATAAATGAAACAGATATAGCTATATTAATTAAACAAATACAAATTAGTCACTCAATAGAAACCATCACATGACTAATGTCTTTTGGCAGCATGCCATGTTGGGAGTGATCAATTAAGAAGTTGGAAAAAGGGGTGATCAATGAATAAGTTACTTATTTCGTCTTTTGTTTGAGAAGGTCTGAATTTTCAAAAAAAACAAGCGTGAATGCTGCCGAACACAAACTAAGGGACCAATTTCACATAAACTTACATTGCAAATTGATCCCCATCAAACCTATTTAGTGGGAGAATTAAAAACATAAAAAGAATTGTTTTTTCTAGACATAATAAGGAGTACATGTTAAATTTTTTAACCCTCTAGTTCCATTGGTGCGGCCTGTATGCGTGATACATACATAGCCAGTGGGCCAGCCAGATCAACTTAAAAACTGGAGAAACCTACATTGACAGTTTTGGTTGACAGTTTCTAATATCATATACAGTTAATGAGTAATACCTTGGCTCCTTGAGGGGCCCCTCCAACATTTAGTGAGATTTGTTATTGTATAATGTTAGTAGAAATACAGGTGAGGAACTACTATTCATAAAGCTTTTGGGAGCTCCTCTCCATTGGGGGCCCTGGGGGTTAATTTAAAATTGCTCCCTTCCTTCAGCTATGCTCCTGGATAGACCTCAATTTTATGATGGTTCTAATCATTGATGTGGCCATGTTGAAATACTTACCCACACACGCCTGACGTTCGCCAGCTGCCAATCACCTTGACCTTTGCAGTTTTACATCGAGTGTGACGCTTTTCCACTGCATCTTCCAGTTGTAGGCCATTTTCAACTCATGATGGGTAAAGAATTGAGTGGACTTGTGAATAGACAGCAAACTTTGCAAGAAATATGGGTGCATGTTGCAGTATGCATGAGTGTGAATCATAGCTTCTTACATGGCAGCATACAATTATTATCATAATGTATGTAGTGCTATCCCACTGAAAATATTGTGCCAGCAATTGTTTTAAAATATATGAGCCTCAACAAGTTGGAATTGATTAGTGCTGTGTATCTCATCAGGTAGCTACTTTCTGGAGCTGATTAATTATCACTAGGTGTCGATGTATATTGCTATATGATAAATTATTGTGTATGTGCATGTGATTATTCTCATATGCTTGGCACATTGACCAAAGTGTACAGTATATAGTTATTTTGAAGATGATGCAGTCTTTCATCATTATTTAATTTTGGAAGTTTAACATTACTAAATTTATTTAAACCTTGAAAAATACCATCTCACATTTCATGAACTTAAATTTGAGCCACAACTAAGATTGTCTTCATCAGATAAACTGCATCTCTTAGACTATTACCAAATCTATTTTCATTTATATTACAATGAGTTCAAATTGAGATGTGTATATTGTACTGATATAACTGGCTGAATTATGAAAAAAGTGACAAATATGAAAACTAAATTTATTACAAAAAATATTTGAAAAAGAGTGTTATAGCAAATCAGTACTAAATGGGATTGCACTAAGAAGGGTATTACTGTATATGTCTCACACAGCTTCTGTACCAAAACATCACTTGTTGAAATTATAAATTTAAAAAATACAGAACATAATTTCTTGCTTAAGTATTTTGAAGACAGTATATATGTATTATTATGGAAGTTTATTAAGCCTTACTAAGCAGCCCATGAGCAAATGAGCTTAAGTTCAATGCAGAAGCTGCTGATCTTGCTGGCAAGTATGATGTCATATTGAATATCAAGTTTTTCATCTCTACAACTTTTTGACTCAAAGAAATTTTAACTCTTCTTAAGATGCTGGGTTTTGTTACATATTTGTTAGTAATTAAACTGATAAGTATCTTTTATCAAAGAAAAAATTTACCTCTTTGTAATTTTAAACTTTGAAAAGTCACCATCTCACATTTCATGAACTTAGTGACATAAGAAGAATTTCAAATTTGAGCAACAACTAAGATAGTCTTCATCAGATAAACTGCATCTCTTAGCCTAAAACCAAATCTATTTTCATTTATATTACAATGAGTTCAAATTGAGATGTGTATATTGTACTGATATAACTGGCTGAATTATGACAAAAGCGACAAATATGAAAATAATTGCTCAAGGATATTATTACATAGGAGATTAAAATAGTTCAGACTTATCAAGTGTCTGGCAAATAGAAATCATCCAATTTCTGTGTGAGTCAGGTGGTATGTGATACATCTCTGAACTTCCTTAATATAGATGACTCTTATTTCTTGAAGGTATTTCATTACTTATTCACTTATCCTTATGACTAATACACCAAGTAACCAACCTTTTGAATTTGTGTGGTAAAACACAGTTGATTCAGTGGCAAGTGAGCTCATAACAGATTACATGTAAAGGAGATACAGGCGGGGCGTGCTTTGAATTGATACATGAGTATCATTATCCTATTCAACTGATCAACAAGATTCCTTCCTTCTTCATCACAGAAGATGATTAGAAGATCTAATCTGGGAATAGATAAGCATTAACTGTGATTATTTTCATTTAGGAGTGGTGTTGGAAATACAATCCGAGTCATTTTTTTCTATTTCGCAAGAGAACTTAAAGCAATAAAATTATAATCTGTCAGTCTCATCTGCTTCGCATAGACTTTTACTTTTTCTAAACTCTCTTGTTTTATTTTTTGTTTTAAAAAATATCTAGATTTGTCCAAATTTCAGCAATGAATCATTGTTACCATCCAATGACTGGCATCCTCATCTTTGTTGTTTTTATCACAATGTTTAAACCAGTGTCCTTTTCAGCCTTCATACTGTATGTCACATCTGGTAAATTTCAGGGAGTTTTGAATGGAATACTTCATTTTGTCCAGTGCAATACATTGTTACTCAATATGACATGCACCTTATGAGGGTTGAGGATTGCACCATCTGAAATGTTGTGATGAAAATAACAAAGATCAATGTACTATTATTTGAATTTCTTAGATGAAGCATTATCGATTATTATTAATTTTTGACTAGTATTTCTTTTGTCTTAATTTCAATTCCTTTAGTAGTAATGGTAAATCCTCACTAGGTACCATGTACTTGTAGCTTTCTGCTAGAATAAGTTGAACTTAGTAATACCAATACAAAGTAAAAATAAAAGTAAATGTCTGTACCCCTGATCAGAAATAGAGTTGATATTTTGGGCATGAAATTATTAATTGAAAAGTACTTGGAACTTATTTTATGCTGCAAGATTTGCACAGAAATAAAACCAGAATCTTTTATTTTCATTAGTTACCCCAAGTAAACACTATGCTCCAAAATTAAAAAAGTTGAACTCTTATGCTATCAAAATAAACATTCATCTGAATATTGATGACAAGGAATCAATGGCTGCACTCTTGAATTGGAAAAGATAAAATGCACATGGCAGATGGATTATCTCCCTTGATATTTACTTTGCAGTAAACAATACTGTATGGCATCCTTTTCTCTTGTTCATATATTCTAGTTTTTGTTTATTTTGTTAGAACTCTGTACGATAAAAGAAAGAAAGAAAGAGACAATAAATAGAAGAATAAATTTGAAATCAAATGAAAGGAAAAGGGAGATAAATTAAACAATAGACAAAAAGGAAGTGATGGCAGAAATAAAAGAAAAAGAAAAAGAATGAAAATTTAAATTGTATTATGTGGAACAAAGAAATTAGTAGGGATAAAAAGAAATAAAGGATGAATGAAAAAGACAAAGAGGAATACAAAAAAAAAAAGAGACAGAAGAGGAAGGATAAAGAAAGGTAAATGAAAGAGAAATAGAGAGAAAGAGAAGGGAAAGAAAAAAGAGAGATGGAAAAAAGAAAGAAATGAAAGAGTGAATGAACAAAGAAGAGAAAAAGAAAGAAAGAGACTGAAGCAGAACAGTAAGAGAAATAAAGAATACTTTGATTAATCTTCCAAATTCCTCGAAAGCAAATGTTCTAATCAAAACAAGGCAGATCAAAAGAGATTTTTTTCTTCTTGTCTTCATTAGCCCAACTATTTCGCTGAAGAATTTGGTAAAGTAAACATCGAAGAAGCGGCCTTGTATTGTTTGTTGGTTTTGGACTAAGAAGAATTTCTTATTTCTAAACAAACTTTTAAAAATTGCTTTCCTTTCATTTGGTTATTTTGAACAATTGCAAAAAGAAATCAATCTAATTCCTAATCAGACTAAGCTCGTTAATAAACAGAACAAAATGAGAAGCAATAATCAGGGTAAGCAAGTGCTTTTAGCTAAATAACAAAAATAATGTCTTTGGAAATAATTATGAAGATCTATGAAATGGTCTGCTTCAGTTAAAGAACCAACTTTATGGGAGTTATAACCTGTGACACGTTATCTACTAACTGGACCCCCGACAAATTAGTATTTCTAATATTCCAGATATGCAAAAAACATTTTCAGACGTACTGAAATATCATCCAAAATACTTACGTGTACACTCAATGAAACCATTTTTGTACACTCAAGCCATTTTTTGGGTTCCCATGCACCCCTCATTTCTGGACCCCTAGGCTTAAGCCCACTCAGCTTTATGGTTAATCTGTCACTGGTCATAAAAAGAATTTATAGTTTTTGATTTTCATTATTAATCCTATTTTGGATCTTTCATTTGAATCAAAATCTCCAAAAATAATTCATGGAGAAGTTTCTGCCTCATAATTATTGAACCTCTTGTGATCTTATCTCACAATTATGTCTTCTTTTTATTTCACGTGTAATTTAACTTGGGTTTCTCTTTTGCAGTGGCATATCTAGAGATAGCTAAAGATTGTGGGTGGGGGGCTTAGCTACCTGAGGGGCTCCCTTCAACATTTAATGAGATTTGATGAAAAGGGAATATCTGCAATAAATAGACATGAAAAAAAAACGCCAAAGGCTGAATTATTATTTATGCAATTCATGTATGCACAAATATATCCTTGTTATTGTACAAAGTCAGTCGGTAAACTACTATTTATAAAGGTTTTGGGTGCCAGCCTCCATTGGGGGCCCAGGGGTGGGTTTCAAATAGCCCCCCCCCCCTACACACACACACACACACACTTCAGCTACACTTCTACTCTTTTGTATAATTGTGGAAATAAACAAGACTCATGAAAATTCCATGATGCATCCTTGCATTGAGAAGAATAGAAAGAAATTAATGTATTTGGTAGCATAAAATGTTAGTTCAGTTTATCGAGTAGAATAAAATAAATCTTTTTTTTTACATTATATTTTTGAACAACATATTTACTGTTTTGCTCTGCAATCTTTCAGCCAACTTCATGATTCCATCCTCCCAGAACTTTTTATCTTTCTCAGCAAAAAACTTCTCTTTGTGTGTTTTGCAGTCATCCAGTTATTTGAATTTTTTTTCATTAAGATAATACTGTATAAATGATCATCCAAAGGTGCAATATCTGGTGAATACGGCAGATGAGTGAAAACTTTAAGCTTTTACAATTTTTATCTGATCACCACAGAAACATCTGGTCTAGAATTATCCTGATGGAATATTATATCCTTTTTCTTAATTAATTCTGGACACTTTTTGTCAATTGTTGCCTTCAATTGATCTAATTTGGAGCAGTACTTGTTTGAATCAATCATTTGGTTCTTGGGGAGCAGCTCATAGCAGAGGACATCCTTACAATCCTGCCATATAGACAGCATCACCATCTTTGAATGAAGATTAGCCTTTGGTACAGTTAATGGCAATTCATTTCAATTGCCCAATAATCACTTGTGTTAGATGTTGTTGTAAAGTATCTACTTTTCAACACCCATCACAATTTGTTTAAAAAACGGAACATTTAAATAAAGTTGAGTAGTTTTTTTCACTTAATTTATACGGAAGCCATACATGAAAGTGACTAACATAACCAAGCTGGATATTTTTAGTATGTTGGCTAACTCCCATGTCATATAATGTTGATTATTCTCATATAATGTGTTCATTTGATTGCTATCAACCCTCATCTGGTCAACTTGATTGTACTTCTCTATATATTGTTACTATATTTGTATACTTGTAGAATCTGCAATAGCAACATGATATAAATGTCCTTTCAATGAGTTCATCTATCTCTGTCTATTTCTATCCATTTACATTGCTTGGTAGCTGATACAGTAGTTAGTTTACATCTGATATTTCATATTACCCCAAAAATGTTTTGGTTGATTTAAATTTACATTTAAACCTTATACATTCAGTGGATTTGTTTTGGAAAGGGTAATATGAAAGAATACTAAGAAAATATTTCAAAAGCATTAAAAAAATGAAAGTGAAATGATGAAGATGATTTAGATTTATATCATGACTTTCTGATCTCAGCTCAGGCTTTGGTGTATCGCTTATTGGTTGGTGGCTGAAATTGAGGGAATATTTTCATTAATTCATTTGATCTTCTTAAATGATTGTTCGAAACTTATCTTCAACCCCCTCCCCCCGACACACACACCTGCCGGATAAAAAAAGGACCCCAAAAAGATTCTAAAAGAATTATTGATGAAAATTACTTGATATATCTCTTCAATATCCGGGGTTCCTGTTTTAGGAGCCTTTGATAGTGTTATGCTACTTTTCCCAATTGTCCTTATGGAATGACTTTTTATTAGCATTTTTCTCCTCGTTTATTCTAACTTTTTTGGTTTTTGTTAATAGTGAGTAGATTAAAAACTCCATTTACACCTCCAAGTAAATGTAAAACATAACAAGCCACATTAGAAAGAGAAAGAAAAAGGATAAACTCTGATAAAAATGTTTTAGATTCAGTTTTTACTTTATGTTATTTTCCCATAATGCATCAGTAGTGTAATGGAATGCCTTTGAACTGTCATCTCATTGATAATTATTGTTGGATATATTTTTTGATGGTGTTTAAGTTAAGGTCATTTTTTAATAATACTGTTATTAAGACTAGTTTACCCATGCTATCAAAAAATGACAGAAATAGTTAAGTAATTTTGCCATCCTATTGTATTCAACTGTTTGAGAAAGTGAAAGTCTCTAGAACATGAAGGTGAGGTTTGTGTCCATAATCAATGGAGCACTGGGAATGTTTCCAAGTACCTTTGTCAGGAAATTGGAAGAATTTGATTTCAGTGAAAGGATTGAAATTATTCAGACCACAGTACTGTTAAAGTCAGCCAGAGGAGAGTGCTGTGGAATTGTTGTCACTCAATCAATATTGGTAACCACCAGATACCTATGGTGTGAAGAATATTATAATAATGATAGTCATTATTATTATCATCATTATTATTAATTTGTTTTAAACAAAGTCATTATTTTTGTTTGCTTATTGGCAGTAAAATCCATTTTTGCTGCATTTCTTTACCTACTTTTATCTAGTTATGAGAGTTTGTCTTAATATTCACTTCCAAACTCTTAATAATTAGAATTATTATCAGAAATCCTTTGTATTGATCTCAGTCATAACGCATGGCCCATTCTATCACCTTTGCTTTGGGTTTTGTTTATTGAAGTGATTGTAATCTTTATAATTATTTTTCAATTCATTGCATGTTTTACTCAATAACCTTTTGCTGTCAGAATGATTGATGATGTTTTCCTTTTAGTTTTGCCTTTTAAGGGAAAAATATTGACAAGGCATTGAAATCAAATGAACCATGGAAATGAAAAATGGTAGAGTGGTGCGAGAGACTATCGTATTTTTCAATAATATTGCACACCTTTGATGGGGTCAGTGTTTGTCTTTGAAATGATAAAGTTGATAGATAGAGGGATTATATATACACACACATGCACATACACACACACACACATATATATA
>VCCN01000741.1:2005410-2018555 GCA_006491835.1 Architeuthis dux | reverse complement strand
TGTCCCTCCATCTTGTGTCTGGTCTTTTCCTACTGCATTTATATATATCCCCCCACTTTATCAATCAGAATGGTATTTTATAAAAGGTAAAATACCCAAAACATCTTCCAGCCCAAAAGATAAGAGAACTTTAGATGGTGCTGCAGATTAGCAAGTTGTATTTGATTTTGAAAGTCTTCTTTTTACAGCTGAAATCACTTTAACCAACAAGCATCCAGATTTAGTTATCTGGTCAGTAAATTAAAAAATAGAGCCACTACCAATTTCCTTCAAAGACAATATCCAGTGAGCATAAATAAATGTTGGAAAAAAACTAGATCTAAAATGTGATTGTGAAGTAACATGGCGGGTTGTTTAATTTATTTCCCATCACGGTTGTCATGGTTTCCGGGCTACCTCAATCTCAAAATATCTGAGGTTTTTAGGAATGAATGAATCAGTTAGAATGAAATATACTACAACACTCTAGAACAGGGTAGAGACTGCATCCAATTGAGTGTAGCAAGTCTCTCAATTAAAATCTTTGGGATCGCCATCAGCCGCCTTGTCATGTTCTCCTCAATATCTCAAGTCTGAAATCTCTTTGGGAAAAAGCCAGTTAAAGGTAGCCACATCAGGACTGTAAGGAGGCTGATAGACCTGAGTTACTCAATGTTTTGTCAAAACAAACCTGCACAAGACATAAAGAATGACTCGCTCAGTCATTGTGAATGTGAAAGCCACACAGTACACAAGCTCACTCAATGGACTTTGACTGCAGATTGAGTAAACCCACAGGAGTGTGTCTGTTCATGCATGTGCAGTAAGATCACCTCTGATTGTTTGGCAAATTACATCAAGGCCGCACAACTGGTTCTTGAGATATTAAAAATGGCTGGATACTTCCCAGACAATGTGTGTATAATAAATGTAATACATATATCTGTAACTATGTTATATAAATATATCTATCCATAATTATATATTTATGTATTTACTAAACTAACCTGGCACAAAACCATGGAAATTGAGTATCCAAAGAGATCTCTGGGAAGTGCTCTTAGATATATTTAACAAAATATTAGTTTGTATGTGTGTATATAAGGACATCTCTATATGTCTAGGTATGAGCAGTTGTGAATGAATTCATATTTTTATGTACATGTATGTATATGTATTTGTTAGCTGTGATATACGCTTGTGTACGTTCCAGTGTATGGCTGTATATTTGTATTTATGTGTTTGTGTGTATGATGGTATCAATAGCTTCAAACATAAGGGATATATATATATATATGTATGTGTGTGTGTGTGTGTGTGTGTGTGTGTGTGTGTGTATAAATGTGCGTGCATTTGAATAAATGTGTTCTGTTTTTATCCTTAAGCAAGCTCATTGATGTAAGCTTGTGTGTGTTTGGGTGTATCCAAGAATTTGGAAAGTAATTTGTACATTGCCAGTCTGAGAAAGACCTTCCACACTTTGGAAGCAGCAAGCTTGGGATAATAGGGGGCAGCAGCAGTATGGAATTGGGTAGGAGGTGTTTGAAGGACCCCCCACCACCACCACCACCGGAGTCAGTAAGAGGAAGATTAGAATGGCAATAACAGAAAAGAGAGAGAGGGAGATATGAATGAGAGGAGAGTAAGTAGACTAGATGGAGTTTAGATGGAGAGTAAGGGGTTTTGAAGGAGAGGGTTTTCATTGTTTCTGCATGAAGGGATCTACATAATGAGTGAATGAGGGCCCACATCCTACCAATGCAAGACTTCTTCCTGTGATGGGGCCATGCCCAACAGCCAAAAACGAAGAGTATGGAAGGAGAAAAAAAAAGATTTTTTCATAGGTCTAAAGGAGTGAAGTGGGGACTGGAAGGTGGCGAGGGACAGAGGAATAGTTTGCTGAGAGAGGCAACATTGTAGGGTATTTGCGTGGTGATTAGTGTGAACGTTTGGGAGATGATAGAAGGGTGGCTTCGTCCAGCATGGCTTGGGGTTGACGTCATCATTATTGCGATAATGATGATGATCAAAGATCTGTCAAGTGCCATTTATACAGTACGAGGCTTCCTCACTTGTGTGTTGCACATGGACTTGAAATAATGATGGAAAGGAGAAATTATATAGCGGGGTGTGTATGTATATGCATGCGTGCGTGTGTCTGTGTATAAATACACATACAAATATGCATATAGATATATGTAAGTCTTCAAAATACATATACACAAAGACATATATGACAAACGCTCACTTATACCTGCATGAATACTTATATATATATATATATATATATATATATATATATATATATATATATATATATATATATGCATATATGTATATGTGTGTGTGTACAGGTACATAGGGATTTTTAAATATGTACATATACATATATTTGTGTGTGTATGTGTGACTGTTAATGTCTGTACTTCTGTATATATTTAAATACACACATATATATACATGTATGCATACACACAGATGTACATATACTTGTGCACATACATGTTTGTGTGTGTGTGTGTGCATGTATGAACTGATATTTATATTTCTTTTTTGTTTAGATATATTGCAAATAAATATCCATGGCTTCAATTAATCTGTTTTATGCTTGTATATTTTTTCAATGTATCTTTTGACTGTAAGACTTCCTTCCAAAATGTTGCAAAAATAGTATCCAAAATTTGGAATACCTGAAAAACAAAAAATGAAAAACAGTCAGGGTGTTGTGTGTATAATCATTATCAGCAGTCTTTTAATTTCTGTCATTGGGCATAGACCTTCCCCAAGATTCGACAGACCTCTCAATTGTGAGCATCATGGCACCAAAATCTCTGGAACCTGTCTAGGCCATCACAACATCTTATTTTCTGCTGGCTACAATTTTGCATATACTTTCTGGGGATCCATGTTGTGAGTCATGATGTTCAGCGATTGACTGACATTCTTGCAACTTGGCCTGCCCAATTCCATTTGAGTTTTTTAATGGATTTTATGATATCTCTGACTCCTGTTTTTTTAAATAGACTGTGCTGTCTTGTGATCTCTCCATGGGATGTTAAGCATGATCCTCTCTTGTGCACATTGCATAGTTTGAGAGTCAATCTTTTGGTTAGGTTCCATAGTTTTAAAAAATGGTATAGATTGGCAGTTCCTCATTGGATTATTTGTATGTATTTTTAAAAGACATATCTAAAAATATAGTTGTGTATTTCCCACCAATACCAATAGGTGATGTATGTGCCTATGTAAAAGCCAGGAATTTGAATGCTGATTTTCAAGACAGGCACCTCCTACCACTTTGGAAGATTTCTCACCCTTATTTGACCAAACTAAGCTTATATATTCAAGAAGTCAGGTATGGATGATCATGTTTGGAAGGGTCACCAACCCCTGAGGAATGAAGTCAGAATAATATATAGAGAACAACATTGGAGAATGAGGCAATTGAACAATCCAGCACACATGCTAGGCTTTGACAACCTCCTCAGTAGGCCTAGCATAGAATTGAACACTATGTGGAAGTCTTTGATCAGCAAGGAGCAGACATTAGGTTTAAGGCTCCAAAATTCCACCACCTGATTGTCCAATAGGACAATGGCCTAAGTGGATATAAGATTTGGTTAAGTTTATGCAGTTTACCTAATGATCATTCCTGGGTCAGGGAGTGAAATCCATAATCTCTGGTTAAGTGGAACAAGCAGATGTGGCATCATAAAGAAGAATTAACTAATACAATATATCCCCCAGCATGGACAGTGGAATGAGAACAGTCTACCCTTGCAGATTGAATAAAGGGTTCAGTTTGAAATTCCCAGGAGGATACTGAATATGACAGGCACCTGAAGAAGGCTGGAAGGTACAATGGACAAAACATTGTGACTATAACAACCAAAATGAGGACAGCAAGTTTGAATAAATCAGTGTATAATAATTGAAAAATATCTTTCAAATGAATACGTTAACTCAATTGTAAGGTTGTGTAAGCAGATGTTGAACATTTTGATCTTTGATTCACACTATCATTGGTTAGATTCTTTACCAATCAGATGGAAGAATTATAAATCATTGCTGTTAATCCAATTTGTGATGTGAGATATTTACATTAAGGAATTCTTGACTGGTTAATTACTTCATTGCTTCAGTTTTTAGCCAATCAGATTCCAGAGTTATATTTACTGATATTTATATCCTTTTTGTCCTGGTGGATTTACAAGGAGCATAATTTCCTCTTGAATTTAAGAGCTTAGAATTATTTTGTTTCTTATTTTCATTTTCCCAAATCTGTTTTACCAATTTTTGGACCAGAACAAAACTGTTCAATCATTCGGGATTTATTTTCTATTTATTGTTTTTGTAATATGTTCAGGATTATGACTTAACAAAGATAAAAGTTATTTTTGTCCTGTTCAAAGGATAAATCAGTGACCTGCATAATTGAATGAAGGCAATACATGTAAACTAGTCACATGACTTAAGTGCATATCATGATTATATGGCTTTGACCATGGAATGCATATATACAAAGTGACCAAGAAGCATGCAAAGTGCAACATTTCTGTTAGGTCTTTCTTGCCAGTCTTTTAACAGCCCAGCACTATGAGGCATGAGAGGTGGAGTGCTACAACCACTTTGGTGGAAGTAGTCAGACAAAATGGGATAAGGAAGGCCTTTTCCTTGTTTGACTCAGATGTTTACATAAGAAAAAACTTCATTCTCTTTCACTTCACTTTGCATTATGGGTCAGAGTAAAGTGAGATCTTTCAACCATAACCAAACCAAATTGAGCTGTATTGGACTAGATAAATTGCCAAAGAAAGAAGATCACAAGCAGCTATCAAATATGTTATTACTGTTATTTTCTGATTTTTTTTATCCACATTTATTATACATAACGGTGACCACTTCCTGGCCTTTTGGCTTGGATCAGCTTTTTTTCATGGAGACAAGACAGGGCATAAATGAAGCATGCCTGGCCCCTGGGGATGTGTCTGCCAGGCAGTATCTCCCCATTGTTTTAAAAGAGATAGGGTTATGGGTACACCCTGATGCCTGTGCCAAAGTTGGTTGGACTAGGCAATTTTCACTACTACTCACAGACGTGTGTGGAGCCTCACATTAAATCAACCTTGTGTCATAGGCAAATAAATGCCATATATATAAAAGTTGTTTATATAACCCATTATATCATTGGCTTATTTTGTTAATAATGTGCTCAGGATGATGTGAATAAATATTGAAATATTGACAAACTAAGAACACTTTCTTATTTGTTAATTGAGATTATCTACAAGTATGGTTTTCAGAATTGTTTTCATCTTTTATATATGTGGATAATGTTGTGAGCATGATGTGAATAAATATGTAATATATGTAAATAATTAATACCAAAGCCAATGACACTTTTTTGTTTGTTAATCTAATATTAATTATTGTCTTATATTCGTCCCCTCAAGATTGTAGAAAAATTCTATAAAATCTAGTGTGACCAAAAACTGGAGGTCGGTAAATGTTGGTTAGGTGAGATCTTGTCATTTGGTCAGTTGATTAAAAAGAATTTACGTTATTGAATTAAACATCCCTTTTGAGGAATATGTTGCCTGGGCACATCAACATAAGATGGAAAAAGAATGTATAAGCCATGCAGGGGTGGATTGGAAGCTCGAGATAGCTTGGGCAAACACCTAAAATTGGCCCATTGATGTACGCTATGAATCTTGCAAGCACAGTGAGCCCATGTAGTTGGGGGTTTGGGGTGCAAAGCCGCAGAGAAAATTTTGAAATTTTCATAATTACAGAAACATTTTGTGATAATATGAAATCAGCGGTACCCTTACTTATTGGTGGCCAAATTTCGGTTGGCTATAAAATTGCTACTCCGATTGTAAATTGTAAAGTTCCACACACTTGTACACTCGATGTTAAAAACAGTGCACAACTTTTGTTTTTTGTTAACTGCATTTTTAGGAACATATCTCGAGCATTAACTGAGGTGTTACTGTATTAGGTTGTTACACATGAGATGTCGTTTTGGTTGTTGTTTAAAGCAGAGATTGTTAATTCTCAATAAGTTGAATCTGAACAATATAAATCACTGCGACTTTTAGGTGCGCCTTTGAACATTTATGTACATGGATGTATTTGACGTAAGTAAAATACACCATCATACAAACTTAATCAGGCATAGATTATTTTGCTTTTACGATTTACTTTCTTAGAAAGTCGCACCTGCTTGACTTTTCATTAGTTGATATTCACAGTAATGTTATTATCATATAGCAAACATCTTCAAGGTTTGATACACACAAAAGATTTCTTTATTAATTTCATTGTTTCAAGAAGCCACCTTCGTTGGCAGAAGTAAACAAAAACATGTTTTGTGACCAGTGTTTCCTCAAAGCTGCACTGCCATGCACAAGAACAAATTATGCTGCACAGTTAATAATAATGACTAAAAAATAAAGTAAAACCAATATACTGAATGAATCATTTCTTTTATTATACACTTTTTGTTAAAAGTAACTCACGTTCGTTTTTCAAACTTTAGACAAAAAAATCAATGATCGTCTCAAAAGTAAAATATTTTCTGCACACCCCATATTTTCTAGTTGCTCACAGTCATTTTGGTCCCACCATGAAAAATTGTAGGGAACATTGATCATAGAAAATAATGATAAATGTGAAAAATTTACTATTTTAATATTTTTTTCACAATATATTTTAATAAACCACAAACCTTTCCAAACAAAAGAATATTTTAGTTTTATTGCAGTTTTTTTTTCTTTCCGATTAATGACATATTTTCTAAATCTTCGACTGAAGTTTCGAATATAATTTTAATTGATTTAATTCCAGCGGGTACTTATGAAAAGGTAAATATTTTAGTAACCATGTATGATATTTTATAGAGATTTCATAATTAATAAAAGGGTGATGATTGACTAAATGAATAAGTACTGTAAATGTTATTCAAATCTGATAACTAGTTGATTTTTGGTTTAAATTTAAAATCTGGGATGTTTTGACTAAAAATTTTCTAATGCAAATTATTATTCCGATTGTTTTCCAGTGTAAACAACTTTGAAAGACAAAACCTCCGGTTCTAAACATTGGAAACAAATAATTTTTATATCAGAATGTTTTCTAATCATTCTTCTTATGAATGGGGCAAAGGATTTTTACAATAAAATTAACTATTATACAAATTTGGGGCATTTTTTCGTCACCTATCCCGTTTTCATCAAAAGTGCGTGGAGGTACCTGTCATTATTTAAGCACATTCTAATAACTTCTCAAAAAAATCATCACATAAACCTGTCAGATTAATATACTTTTACTTTTTAAAAAATGCAGTTCACCAAACTGAAAAGATTCCTAATTGTGGAATTAATGAAATGTTAAGTAAAAACCAGGGAGATGCAAAGACAGATTGAACAAAAACTATTTATTACATTTTAGTAGTTAAGACTCTTTATATTTGACAAGTTTTGCAACATCAGAATTTTCCAAATGTTTTTCATGAAGCTTGAAGAAAACTCCAAAAGCCTTTCACAGCATAAGTATGATAATACAAGCATATGAATTACCTACAAAATAGACGGGGAAATCAAAATCTATTAAACAAAATATGAGATTTAAAACCAACTTTAACGAAACTTCGAACAGTCTCTGTTTGCTGGTTTTGTTGTCTTAATGAATGCAACATAATGCATAAGAATATTGAAAGAATCTTACTGACATTGATACAAGTTAAATAGTACGGTCCCTCCTATAGCATTTGTAGAATTGATTTATTTTCGCATCCAACAGTGATGATATTTTTGTTGTTTTACCACGTTAGGGTTAGGGGTAGGATGATGGTTAGGGGTATGTAATTCGGGAGCACAATCATTGGAGTATGAGATGAGAAAATAAAGCAATACTATAAGCTCTGTGGGAGGGACTGCACTGGGTGGGTGGACATTACTTAATTTGTACCCTTATGTTTTCTCTATGCTGAAATTTATTTTAGCTCTGACCTACAGGTCAGGACATCATTAATTTGATTATACAGTTGATAAAAAGTTTGAGATTTCACAAAATCTAGTGATTTTTAAAATCACTAGATTGGTAACTCTGTGGTGGTGGAAGCGGGGCAGACATAATACCTGTACTGGACACGTTCATGTTTGCATATTTGGAAAAGATTACGCTGCACACTTGGGAGATAATTATGGCACACTATTGTGCCACAGCACACAGTTTGAGAACCATTGGACTATTGACTAGATGACTGGCGGCACTGGCCCACAAACTGACTGGCCCACCAAGATTTTGCCTCGTTGCCCAGCGGCCCAATGAAGACATGGTTGGATAACTAATATTTCCTATTGAAGTTGGGTGCTGAGGTTTTATTGCCAACTCTACCTCTGCATTCCTGAATAAACTGGGTTTGTCTATAACAAAAAAGAAGAAATATATTAAGTGGCTCCAAGCCCAAGAGGTGGCTAAATCTTGCACATCCACACTGTAATAGAAAACTGTTGTGTTGTAATTACTACATTAACTGAATCAAACTGCTGTTTTGTGTCAAATCAAATACTGTTGTTGCTTTTGGTGGTATCGAACAGTGTCTAGTCTTCAGAAGGCAACATCTAAGGGTACAGATACTACTGAGAAAAAGAATTGTGGATGAAAAAACATATTGTGAAACCCTTGATGTAACCCATCTTATACCCATGCTGGAACAACAATGTAAATACTATGTATTAAAAAATATCTTTATTTTTTGCAGCTACCAAGAGAGACCTCTTATTTTCAAAACACAAACCGATACTGGAGACGAACAAAAGGAGATGCATGGATTGCACTGGGTGGATGTATATCTCTCCCTCTCTGTGGGAACTCCATATCTCTCCCTCCCTCTCTCTCTCTCTCTCTCTCTCTCTCTCTCTCTCTCTCTCTGGTCTCTCTGCCCAAATAGATAGGGTTCCTTTATCTTTCTCCTGTCAGTCTTAATTTGGCCTCCCACTGATCAAAGACCATGACAAGAGGACTTATTATCATTCCGTGGATTGCTTTATCTGGGTTAAAAAACAACAGACTGATGATTTTGTGAGGTATTGTTGAGATGCCCTGGGTGTAGTGGTAATGATAAAACCATACCTGAAACCAGAGTCATTATTTGATGAAGGCTTTGTTAAAGACACTACTGCTATTTTTGCTGCAGTAGTTGTATATAATTATTTATATAGAATTAATCCCCCATCTTACATCCACATGAGTACTGTTTCTTAATTTAGATTAACAAACAAGAATGTATCAGTTTGATTATCTGAATATAAGTTTTTAGAGTCACTTAGACTCGGTATACAAATAGATAATGTTATGTAATAGATGTGAATAAACATCTATAATATTATTTTGCTTTACTGCATTACTTGTTACGCTTTCAGTAATAACATAAGGAAAAGGTTAGGTAGTTTATTAAGAGGGTAGGAAGGGAGAGGAAAGACATTTAGTTTATTGAGGGGTAGGAACATTTCCACATATGAAACTAATCCATGTTTGCATAACATTTCGCTAAAAACATGCAAGGGAGAATATTAGAAGGGATAAGGGAAAGAATGATAAAAGGTGAGAGAAGACCAGAGGCATGAGATAATGTATAATCTTAAAATTTCTTGTTTCTTAATCAAATATTCATTTAAGCCTGCTTCTTGGAGCAATTTTCATCCTTTCTATTTGAAAATTATCATATGAACAAAGCTTAACTTTTCAGTTATTTATATTCGATATAAAAATGTATTAATGAATATCATTTTTCTTCTGTGATGTTTCTTTTGTCTTTCAGCCAGAAGAAGTTTTAAAAACTTCTCCCAAAAATCCAGTAGGAAATGACTTCTATGTATGACTTTAAACTTGCTTTTAAATATCATTCGCTTATTATTTTAGCATTCATATAACTGTTAATAAATTAATAAGTAACTAGGATTTTCCAGTATCGCATGCCTTTGCTCTTCTCTCATTATTTGCCTCTGCTCTTCTCTCATTATTTACCTTTGCTCTTCTCTCGTTATTTGCCTTTGCTCTTCTCTCATTATTTGCCTCTATCTTCTCATTCTCTCCCTTATCCCCTCCAATCTTCATTGCTTGTCCATGTTAAATTGTTAAATCTTCCTACTTCCTCAGTGAACTACCTAACTTTCTTTTCTCCCTTTTCCCTTCCTACCATGTTATTAAACTTACCTAACTTTCTTTTCTGCCCTCTCTCTTCCTACCCTCTTATTAAACTACCTAACATTTTCCTTATGTTACAGCTGAAATCAAACACAGATAGAAATAAGTAGAATAATATTTTAGATAATGAGTTTAGTCTTCTAGATTTGGTCAGATCCTGTTTCAAATAATTTTTCGATAAAACCTGATGGATGTAAACTATAGACAAGTCAGTTCAGATTTCAGTATCTTTGCTTATATTCTGAATATTGATTACCATATTTATCCTTGAATAATGTAGGAAAATTTAGTACAGGAAACAAATGCCAAAATTGAGAGTCAGTTACAGGGCTGGCTCAAGGTACCAGCAACACGCATAGTCGTCAAGGGTGCCAAGTGTTAGGGGGCGCCAAGTGTCATTTGTCTGTCAAATGGACACTCTTTCTTACAATAATGAATCTGTTTTATGCATCTGATGATGATCTGAAAACGACAATGACAGAACACTTTTTGTCAAACTTCAGGACAAAGTTAGAGTTGACTTTACTTTCCAATGTAACAAGAACAAGAACAAGAACAATCCTCACCAAAGGTTGGAGAGTAAACTGACATATGAAATCAGCATTTCACTACCAAGATTTGAACTCACGATCAGGTGATTTCTAGCCTGGTGTGTTACCACCTGCGCTAAACCGACAAGATTTATAGTAGAATTACGCAATGAAGTAGAAGTAGGAGCAGAGTTTGACTCTGGAGCAGCCAGGCTTGTACCTGATTATTGTTATAAACTATTCCTATATATTTTGGTCATCTTGTTTACCTGTATCAACAAAGTAATAGATATGTACAATCATCCCACTCTTCTGCAGATTCCCTCATAAAAAGACAACCATCAGTTAAAATAACTACTTTTACTTGGCTAGAACAATAAAAGGTTTTAGTTCTTATTTTTATTTTTAAAGATTTACTTAATATCAAGTCTAAAGTTGGCATATAGTGTGTCTGTGGTAATCGATAACTCTTTGTGTATAAAACCATGAAGAACTTAGATGAAAATGGGTCTGATAAAACAGATGGACTATAAGAAAACAGAACAGTTAACATGAGAAAAGTAGTACATATATAAATATGTTTATGTTACATTATGGTATAAGTAATTTGACAATGTGGAAATGAAAGATTGAGAAAAGAGTGTTACATCTCAAACATATTGATTATCATTAAAATAAGCCTTTATGCATTTCACTGTGCAACTGACAACACCAGAAGAGGTTTCAACAGTGCAGAGAATCTACTCAAATACCTTTTTCTGTTTTCAAATTCATAGGGAAAAAGAAAACCCACCACTAAAACAAGGAATGAAAAGGTTCACACTCATCATCCTCAAGCGACTATAAAACCTATTTCTAGTGTTATAGTGTTATCAAAATCGAGTCAGTTATCACACTAGAATAGGTTTTATAGTCACTTGAGGATGGTGAGTGTGAACTTTTTCATTGCTTATTTTAGTGCGGGGTTTTCTTTTTCCCTATGAATTTGGAAAAAGAAAAAGGTATTTGAGTACTTCAGTGTCAATGACCTGGTCTGTTTTGATGCTAGATAATCACAAATTAATGGTTATTTATGAGTTGTAGGTTGTTATTTGAACATAATCACTGATTTTGTTTTTGTTAAAACTCAGGTGAAAATTGTGTGTCATTTTTCCAACCAAGTTTCACCCGTGATATTTTCAGTACTTTTAGAGTTATGATGTTAAACTTTTGATTTTGATATGCATAACAATGTTCCTAAAAATACTTATAGCGTGAATAAGCAAAAAATTGGAACCTTTGTTTTTTTTGATTGTGGAAAAAAAATTTAAATCTCACTTTATGCATTTTAACTTTGTAAGTATTTAAGTTGTTTCATTGTGATATACATCAGAATTATAATGCAAAGTGTTCAAGCTTCAAAATGAAAAAAAAAAGCATTGTAGCTCTAAAAATATGAAAAAATTGTGAAAAGTTTGTAAAATTTTGGTCGCAATTTTCTCAACTTTTTAAAAATGGCTCATTGGGCAGTTATCATGCGCACCATGCCAACTGTTAGATATTGAGGATTCCTCCCTCTTATCCAGATGCCTCCTTGATACCAAGGGTATTGAGACTTTTCAATTTGTCTGGAGCTAATAATCGAATTATAAGAACCTCATAATTTGTGATCGAAACTGCTTGGGGAGCCATGGTGATAGGAAAAACGGTATTGTTTTTAAATCTCTGAAACCACATGCCATGGTAAACAACTGAAGATTCTCTGAAGAAGAATACACTTAAAATTTCAGTGTAAAATGTATTGGTCTTATAAGCCCTTTCGCAAAAAGTTGTGGAAATTATTTTTCCTCTGTATAAAGTGTTTTCTTTTCTTAGAGAAATATTTTTTAATACATTTGAAGTTTCAGTGTAAAATATATCGGCCGTCTCAGCACCTTTTGCTAGCAGCCATGGAAAATATATCTGTTCCCCTCTGTTTAAATATTTTTCTTAGAAAAGTGTATTGTAAAAAAGTTTGATGACTTAACTGACCAGGGTACGAACGTGTGGGAAAGGCTGGTCAGGAGAGGAAAGTGAATTTGGACAGCATATTTTACTTACAGGCGGACACAGCAGTGAACGGACATGAGTGGAATTTGAATTTTCATTGTAAAATTGTAAAGCTATATATACATATATAGACTATATATATACATATATGTATGTATATGTGTGCATATATATACATGTATATATATGAGTGTGTGTATGTGTTATATATAATTGTGTGTGTATTATATGTGTGTGTGTGTGCATCAAATGCATGTGTGTTGTATATATGTGTTGTATATATGTGTGTGTATGTGTGTTACATATATGTATGTGTTTTCCATATTTATATATATAAGTGTGTGTTTTATATATGTGTGTTATATACATGTGTGTGTTTCGGAAAACTGACTG
>VCCN01000741.1:1964413-1981348 GCA_006491835.1 Architeuthis dux | reverse complement strand
TCAATTCAGAATGATACAGAAGCTCTCCATATTCACTATCCACGGTGGCTAGAAAAGAAATGAAAATGAATTGTCGGTGGTTGAAATCTGCAACCTTTTCCCACACAGTGCCTCTTGATGCAGAATGCAATGGATAGCAGAGATGGGCACACCAAGACTGTTCAGCTTTTCTTTAAGAAGGTCTACTAAACCCACCTTTTCAGAGCACGTTGCAGGTGCACCGTCTGTTGTCACTGACACGAGTTTTATCCAATTCAATCCTGCACGCTCAATGCACTTTTCTAGTTCACTAAATATATCTCGCCCTGTCACTGTTCCCGTCATAGGTAGTAAATCCAATAATTCTTCAGTGACATTGAAGTTTTTGTCAACACCTCTGATAAAGACAGCGCAATAAGCAGTAACTGTAATGCCTATACTTTCATAAAGTGCGATAGAAAACTTTTCAAAATCTTGAGCAGTGGTAGCCAATTGATGGTATGAATTGCTTGCTAAATCAGTGATACGGCTGGCAACAGTATTAGATGACAAGCTAATGCTTTCAAACATTTTCCTTTTCTCGGGACAGAGGATGTCTCTATCTTTTGAAATACAGTCTTTGATAAAATTACCTTCAGTGAATGGTCGTGATAATTTTCGTGATCATTTCGCTGAGAGCAAAACTTACTCTTACGGCATTTTCATTTGTTTTGTTCAAGTTGAAAAAAAAGTTCTGTTGCTTCGAAAGAGCTATCTTAAGCCGCTCTACCATTTATTCTCTTATCTTTCCAGTTAATGCGTTATACTGATCACTGTGTGTTGTTTCATAATGTTTCCTTATGTTATATTCTTTTCGTACGGCAATATTATGTAGACACATCAAGCATTGTACTTTATCCTTTACCTCTGTTACAAAATACACATATTCCAACTTTTCTTGAAAAACTCTAGTTCTCCTCGGCAATTCTCCTTTTCTTTGACGATATTTTCTTTATTATTTCAATTATGTGGCTGACCAAAAAACACGTCCCTTTTCTCCAAAATTTCTGTTTATTTAACAATCCGCTCTCAAACATTTTCTACGAGTGAACGCGACTGAAATATTAAAGTACATTCTACCCTTCCCTGGGGAGAAACATGGTCAGACCCTGGCTGATCTTAAAAGTGATTGACCGTCTGTTTGCATTAGGTTGGCAGGTCAAGCTTAATACTGCTGCTGCTGCTGCAAGAGTATGGAAGGGGCGAGGTACAAATTACCAAATTTTAGGAAAATATTGGTCACGAAAATGGTTCTGCCGCGGGCCATAGAAAAGTAGTTTACGGGCCGCGTGTTTGAGACCCCTGATCTAATGGTAACCTGTATGACTTTTCCTGCAAATTATTCTCAAGATCCCCTTCACAGTTTTCCACTAGTGGTTTCAACGACTGGAGTAACTGTAGCAAGATGCTCAAACAAAGGGTGTGGGGCAGCAAGTTATCTTTCTTCAACAATATGTGACGAACTTATTGAACAAATGGGAGAAGACGCATTGTCCACCATATGCAAAGAAATGAATGTTCCTAAATACTTTTCTATATGATTCACCACCTGATGTCAGCTACGTAGCCCACTTGAAATCCCTTAACAAAGGGATTGTCACTTAATGAAAATGGCCGGATTCTAAAAACACTATCATCCACACGTTGGCATTGTCAATTTCAATCCTTGAAAGCATTGCACAGCAATTACTCAAACATATACGCAACGTTGAATGAAATGGCAGACAATGAAGATGCGTCAATCTTGGCAGGAAAAATGTGCCATCTTGAAAATGCATTTATGTGTTTTCTTTGGAACAAAATCCTACAGTGGATTCAGAAAGCGAGTACTCGTCTCTAAAGTACAATCATTGACATCAAAATTGCTGTGTCATTGTTTTCATCACTTGAAAGTTGTGTTGCCGAGCTTCATGATAAATTGGAGAATGAAGCAAAGAATATCATGGAAGATGTTCAACAAGAATATGTATAAATCATCTGCGAAATCGAAGAAGAAGACGTCAAGATGATGATTCTGCTGAAACAGATGCAAATCTTCAAGGCGCACAACAATTCCGCGTAGAGAGTTTTTTTTCTCATTATTGACAAATTAGCTGCAAGTTTAACTCAGCGTCGGCAATGCTTATCACCAAATATCTCATGATGTTGCACTCGTCAAGTCTTTAAAGGAGAATGATGCTTCGCAGCTGAAAGTTGATGTATCTAACTTACTGAAAAAATATATAAATGACTTGGAACCGGACTGCGAGGATGAATTTGTAAATTTCTCAGAATGCGTGGCCCATTTAAAGTTGGATCGTAATCCTCAGTTCCTGACGAAATACATGAGAAATAATCCAGTTGTCTAGTCGACATTTGCAAATGTTTCAACTGCTCTACGATTATTCTTTACACTGCCAATCACAGTCTGTGAAGGTGGACGTTCATTTTCCAAACTATCATTGACCAAAAACATTGATTCCGTTGAACAATGTCTCAGGAACGATTGAATGCTTTAGTTTTGATATCAATTGAAAATGATGTCACCTCCTCAATGACGTTTGAAACCATCATTGAACGGTTTTCTCAAAATAAGTCCCGACAAAACTCTTTATTTTAAATATTTGTGCAAATCTTATCCTTATGATTATGTTCAATATAACTTTCGCTATCAATAAACTATTCTTACTATATTTAAGTTTTAAATAAACTTACTGTTCAGATCTCATATAATTTTAATATGGTGGGACCCAAAATTACGGGTGGCGTAGGGCCCATTGTGGTCTTAACCCGGCCCTGTTTCCAAGTCTCACGCATTCTGCGCGAGACACACGCATTTTAATATATCCTCACGCACACACGCATAAAAGGAAAATTCTCACACATTTTATAAAAAGTGTTAGATTTATTTAGATTTATTAAATTGGTTTAGATAAAAAATCTTATCTTAGATGAGAGAGGTAAACTTTCAGCCCACATTCAGCGACAGTGAATTTAGAATATATCCTTGTAATATATTCTTGAAATATTCTTGAATACATTTTACTCCGAATTGCCCGATCGTAACTTTAATCTGAGAGGAGAGTGTGTAGAATCTGAGCCAAATTCAAATGAGGCTGCACAAAATGAAAGTGAGTTGCCTGGACGCGAGAAGAATGTTAAGAATTGGTGGTTGTGTATCTGTATGTATTCAGTATATTTTTATAGAACTTTAGAACTCATATTATTTTTATAAAGATCACATACACAACTTTTGAAACAGTAGCTCATATGCCCTGAAACGCAATTTTAGCCAATCTTGGATACATAATTTTCAAAAAAAGAAAAATATTCTCACTCATTCTTAACATTGGGACTTGACAGGTATGCATACTTCGTACATTATATACATACATTATATACACAAATCTTAGATTTGTCCAGCACAAGGCTACAATATTGTGTTGCGCCAATCTTTCAAGTGGAGAAAGCCTATAAAAATCAGCACTCGAAATACTAGATTTTACCTTCGCTTGAACACTGAACACTGAATACGAGCACCGGTAAAAATGTGTGTGTGTGTGTGTGTATGTGTGTGTGTGCGTGTGTGTATCTTTACGTGACAGAGAGTGTGATAGAAAAAGAAGAGAAACATGGATACTCATGTGATCATCATTAGCCTTCAAGGCTGAGTATCTGTTTTCTTTTTTATTATTTACTTATTTCCTAACAGCCTGTGCATCTTTCTCTCACAATCACTTCTATCGCAGCCTCGGCCGCCACTATCTCAAATCCCCCCACTCCGATATTAGCGGCCTATCAAGGTCTGACCAACTGTGACTGCTCAAACCATTTCCCAATGTTCACCATTGGCTGGTATCAAATCCTTTGACAAGTGTTTGACTCATGTGCCGAGACAGAAGAACCGTCCAAGATCAACAAAACCTTGTTGACTTAGCCCCTGGGGTATTCAACTTCCGAACAGCTTCAGTGGGTAGGTCGATCGGGGTAGGGGTAGGATATTTTTGTTGGCAGATGTAATTCTAGTTTGCCTGATAGTTGTCTGTTAGTCACTATCTAATGTTAAAGTTTTTTTTCCACTTAGACAGGACAGAGGTGTAAAACCAAAGTTTTCTCACGTGGCAAATATCACCACCTTTAAATTAAAATTGAATTGTACATGACTTATAGTGTACCTCACCCTTTATCAGTGGCGTTAGCAGAGTTTAAGGTTTTCCTTTTTAAATGATTATAATTTATGAACTCTGTAAGAAGAATTTGAATTGAGAATTTAATGCAAGTAAAGCATAAACTGTCTAAATAATAAGACAGACACAGACAAGCAGACTGGGAGCAATATACGTATATCAACTGACAAACAAAAAGGATGCAACCGTCCTTTTGACAACTTGTATTTAATCTATTTTAAATCTAAAAATAATTTTTTAAAGGCACCAATTCCTTTGGCCTGAAAACCAAGCAACACGGGCAATCGCACAAGACGCCAAGTGCTGACGCCTGTCATGTGTCTGAGACAGTAGGAAAATGAATTAAACAATAAAAACATCCTAAATAAGAAAAGTCACTGATGTGTAGGCTGGGGACTGATAGGGAACACCGATAAAAATATATACATATCGATCTTGTTTTGACTCCCACATCATGAAATCAATTTACCTTTAAAACTATTTTCTAAGTTGTCAGATAGTCTGTAGGTATCGAACCGGAAAAATTCGCATTTAAAATCAATTTTTCTTTTATTTACTCATCTATAAAAAGTAAACTTATTTGAAAAATAAGTTTTTTTTTCAACTCCCCTCCCGCCATAGGATAAAACGTATTCAAGGAGTATAAATGCTTAAACACCAAGATTCAACTAAAAATCAATACGAATTACGTACAATCAAAGTAAATATCCTGTATGCGCTTCCATAATGCGAAATGGGAAGTAATGGGATTCAAGAGGTTCGCACTGGTTCGTGCGAACCGGTTTCTAAAATTTCAGAAGTTCGCAGAACCGGTTCCTGAATTTCTTTAGCTATTCGCATGTTACCATTACTATTGTTAGCGAAAATCTGTTGAAATATAAGCAATAGTCAGGTTCACTGTGTATTTTTGTGAGAAGTTTTTTGAGATTTGCAAAACTATAAATCTTCAGAGCATAGTGAATCCGAAAATCGATGTTGCCATTTTCGCAGACACCTGTATGGTCGCCGTTTTGGATTTTGAAAATGGCCATCATAAAATACATATTTTGCACTATTAATGCAAGGTACTCCTCAAGGTTCATGATGTATTTTTATTGAAAGCAAAATTATACATTTCTTGAATCTTCAGAGCATGGGAAATCAGAAAAATAATGTTGGCATTTGCGTAGCCATCTGTATGGCCGTCATTTTGGATTTTCAAATAGCCGCCGTAAAATACACAATTTGTGCTATCTACCATGCCCCCCCCCTCAGGATTAAGGTACCAACATTTTCCTTAGGATGTCCTCTTTCAGGAAAAAGCCTTGATCTTGTTGACAATGTCATGCTCTTTCTTGACAGCACTTGGTTGTACCTCATGGTGGTTTATGGGCAGTGACAACAAATTACCCTTTAAACTTTGTTGAGAGGCGTAACATCTCTGGTGTGGTCAGAAAGAACCGCAGGAAAACAGGATTTGAGAACTTGACAACTCCCTGGTTTCGTTCCAAAAAGGGCAGCTAACGCATAAACGTATGTGATGATAAGTTTCAGCTGTGGCCACCCCCTTCCTCAACCCTGTGTTCAGGGATTAACTATAAATTCCGGCATACTTGAAACTCGAGAAACTGACCATCAACAATGTATTTAAATTCATGGTCACCAATGACATCTGTTCCGTTTGTTCGCGTCTGTTTCCTTGCCAATAACTAGTGCAGTTGCAGAACGATCATTTAGCCGACTTAAGCATATAAAGTCGTACCTTCGTTCTACAATGGGCAAGGATATATTCTCAGGGTTAGCTTTGAGTTGGCTATTGAGATGAATTATAATTAAGTAATAGATAACTTTGCACGAATAAAGCATAGACGTGAGAGACTGTTGTAGTTGTTTCATACATTTTTCATATTGCTTCATGTTTTTTTCATTTTACGTTTAAAATGTGAAATAATTAAATAACACACGTTTTTTATGTTTTGAATACGTTATAGATTCATGAGCTTACTGTAACATAGCACTTTCTACAAACATTCTAAAACGCATTGCAATAATATAAATATTTTCTTTGAAGCTTTAATGCAAGAAAATAGCATACAGTTAATCGTAAAAAAATTACTTGAGTATTTTTTTATTTTATTAATAATACAAAAAACTAGGGGCTAACAAGTTATTGCGTTCCGGTCCTCAATACATTTTAAATGAATATCTGTATCTAATTAAAAATTGAAATAATTCTATTAAAAATCTCCCAAACATAAGATTTTGTAAAACTTTACATTTCTCGATTATTAAAACTCAATTTTGTTTAATAACAACGTTTTAGAAGCAATCATGGAGAATAAAGAAATTTAAAATATTCAAATTAAGTCTTTTGAAAAACATCTTTTAAAAATTAATTTTTGCGCAAATATTAAATTTCTTTGAACAACTGCAAAGTCAACAATATATTCAAAAAAGAATCCCGGAAGAAAAGTCACGGGAAGAAAAGTCACAGAACAAAAGTCACAATGTAGCATTAATCTGAGCTACCTAAAAACCGTGGTAGGAAGAAAAGTCACAACTAAATAGGTAATCAAAACATTTTAAGGGTTGGGGCGCCAAAATTATCTTTGCCCCCGGGCGCCGAGAACCCTTGCTATTTCATCAAATATAAGTAAGATTTCATCTTATTCTTCATATTTTATTTATTTATTGGTTCTATGGTAAAGAGGGATGGAAATGTGGGGGGGCGCGGGGCGCGCGGGGCAACGGCGTATAACAACTTCTCAATTGTTGTGTATGTTCAATGTCTACTAATGGAGACATTACCGTATACCTAGTTCCCAAAATCAAGCCTTACCGTATACCTAGTTGTTTTGTTTTTTTCACGTAATTATTGTAGAAATAATTTTCCCCATTTGAATCCATCCTGCTCATTTTCGTTTTCATTTGGAGCCCACCTGCTCAAGGTCCTGGAGCCGCCACTGATTTTAATGTCAGTTAAGAAACAGATAATAAAATCGCCACGTTTGCTGCATGAACACTTTCTTTATGATATTTTGGGGAGAAAATGCAATGGATGCCGGACGTAGATTATGGGTAGTGGTTAAGATTGTGGTTGTTCTTTTTTTCTGGAATTACTTAGGAAATGTTTAAAATGAAAAGACTGTATATCTTCCGCCAGATGTTTACAGAGACTGGAACACTATAATCAAATCAAATGACCTAATAGATTGTCATGGTACATTTCTATGACCTCCAAGACATTTATCTGGGTAATGGTGGGTGTTACTTGGTGGGACACTATGTGTATAATAATTAAATAAGTAAAATTGTAGAAGACTGACGCTTCGAAAACACTATGTCAAAAATTAAATGCTGCTCTGTGTCTCAGGAACTGTTTTATGGAAGCCTCAGGGAACATTTAAAATTTAAACATTTGTTCCCGTCTCCCTCACAAAGAAAATATATTGGAAGAAGTCACCATAGAAGTATTAAAAATAACAGACCTCATCAATCGTAGTCATAGAAACGATGGTTTAAGCGAAATATTATTTACAAGGGATAGGGAATTTTATAATTGTAGAGAATTTACATTTTAAAAAAAGAAGCAAAACAACACTAACCCTTGGATATCATATTTCCTCGCAATCCAACGTTTCTATGAATGGCTGTAGCCGGACAATTCGGCATGGGCAATTCGGCCTGGGAAATTCGGCCTGGGCAATTCGGCCGCGGACATTTCGGCCGCGGACATTTCGGCCGCAAATCTTTTACCCCAGACATTTCGGCCGCGTTTTGTTTTTAAAGGCGAAAATGACTAACTAGATGGGATTTTGCACAGTAGAAACAACTTTTCACACACAAATATCTCTGGGTTTATATTGTAGAAACAAATATTTTTATTCTTTACAATCTTTCTTCTTACTAATGACGCAAATATTATTACGAACTAATTGGCTATCGTTGAGTTTAGTATCCTAAACACAAAGATAGCCCAAATGTTGCCAATTTCCCATTATGGAAGCGCATACAGAATATTTACTTTGATTGTACGTAATCATTTTTAGTTGAATCTTGGTGTTTAAGCATTTATACTCCTTGAATACGTTTTTATCCTATGGAGTCATTTTTCAAATAATTTTTTTTATATATGAATAAATAAATGAAAAATTGATTTTAAATGCGAATCTTTTCGGTTCAATACCAGCAAAATATCTGACAGAATTTACAAAATATTTTAAAGCAATAAGTAAGGTAAACTGATTTCATGATGCGGGAGTCAAAACAAGATCGATATGGATATATTTTTATCGGTGTCCAAAATTGACCCTTCCCAGCTATTGTGAGCGCCCACACTTCACATGAAGGACTTTTCTTATTTTGGATGTTTTTATTGTTTAATTCATGTTCCCATTTTCTCAATTTAATTGGAAAGTCCTGCTGTCCCTGACACTTCGCATCCTGGGCGACTAACCGTGTTGCCTGATTTTTAGGCCAAAGGAATTTGTGTCTTTAAAAAATAATTTTTATATTTAAAATAGAATAAATTATTAATTAAATATTGCTCTCAGTCTGCTTGTCTGTGTCTGTCCCATTATTTAGGCAGTTTATGTTTTATTTGCATTAAATTCTCAATTCAAATTCTTCTTAAGTTCATAAATTATAATCATTAAAAAAAGAAAACCTTAAACTCTGCTAAACGTAAAGTTAACGGGATTATTTACGTATGGATCGGAGTGTAATATCTGTGCGTTTTGCCTAGGATGAAAGTGTCACTCCCTGGCCCTCTGCCTCGGATAGGAGAGTATAGTCAATGTTCTCTCCAACTTTTTGAAGTCAGTGTGCACAAAAATCTTATGCTATGCAATTTTCATTCCTGAGACAAAAGTATGTGAGCACTTTCGAATTCGACATTGCCGGTATTTCAGGCCAAACGATTTTTGTACCCATTCACCCTTGCTCCCGGTGCGACTCCCCCCCCCCTCTTGTTACGCCACTGCCCACCATTACCCAGATAATTGTCTTGAAGGTCCTAGAAATGTACCTTGACAATCTATTAGGTCATTTGATTTGATTATAGCGTTCCAGTCTCTGTAAACATCTGGCGGAAGATATACAGTCTTTTCATTTTAAACATTTCCTAAGTAATTCCAGAAAAAAAGAACAACCACAATCTTAACCACTACCCATAATCTACGTCCGGCATCCATTGCATTTTCTCAAAAAATATCATTAAAAAAGTGTTCATGCAGCAAACGTGGCGATTTTATTATCTGTTTCTTAACTGACATTAAAATCAGGGGTGGCTCCAGGACTTTGAGCAGGTGGGCTCCAAATTATTTTTAACCGTTTTCTGTGGAAATTTTCATCACCCGCGCACACATGATGTTAAAAATGGCACACAAATAAAAAGAAATATCTGAATTCATGAAAGAAAAATTCCATATTTATAAAAAGAAATCTCCATGTTTGCCAGAATTTGATTAAATCGAACAAGCTTAAATAACATTACTTGAGAAAATAAACAAAAATTAGCTATATAAAGTTGAACACAGATTCTATAAAACACTAAACAACAGATATGAATTAATTATTATTGTAAATTGCATTAGATTTATATATTTAGTTAGTAATTTTCACCTTTAAAAATAAAACGTGGCCGAAATGTCCGCAGCCGAACTATCCAAGCCGAACTGTAGCAAGGCTCGAGAAAACGAGCCAGTGTCCATTTTCCGAGAGCATTTTTTAGGCTTAACAGCTTTATATTATATTATACCTTTTTTTTAATCAATTGGAAACAAATAGTTTCATTACAGAAACAAATATTGCCAAATGCTATAAAAAAATTATGTAAAAGACGTGGCAGATTTTGAACAGAGTCTATTCTTTTTCTAGTTTGTTATTCGCTTTGTGACAGAAATTATAATATATAATATAAAGTCGATTTTAAAAATTATACAGAAATAATATGTACGACATACTAGTAAATGAATTAATAATGACTAAATGTTTAAATATTACCAAAACAGGCATCTCGACATGGAGCAACGATTAGTAAGCTTTTCTCGCAGACAATTAGTGCTATAATGACTTCGATCCTGCCTGGGTGCCCAACACTTGTAGCCTTGTGCTAAGCTAAGCAATATATACTGGTGCTTTACCGTAGAGCTATGGTTAGCATGCTAGTCGCACAGATCGTTACTACTGTAGTGAAGTTGATCCTCACTAGGTGTCCAACACTTGTGATCTTGTGTCAGACTAAGCTAAGCTTACTAAATACGTAGGTTCATCAATAAGTCTGCAGCCTAATGATGAAAAAGCATTTATTTTCCACAACAAATATTTAATTTCCAACTTAATCCCCTTCCTTGTTAATGCACTTGACACAACGCCTCTCCATAGATCACATAGATTGAACATTATACAGTTCAGCTAATAAATGTGTCAGGTTACGGACTTATTGATCTAATCTTGTACCTACATACTGCCAAACCAGAATATCAGATGAGGACCAATTGCGTATTTAGAAATCATTTTGAGCTCTGTGAATTTGTGGGATTCCTTTTCTCCCGTCTTTTTATGAAACACATTTTAAAGAAATCGTTGAAGATTATTTTTCATCCATTCTCACTTGCATTTACCCAAGGTATTTTTTCATCCAACACCTTATGTCTCTCTGAGAAAGGCTTTACACTTCAACATTCAGATCATTTTTAATTTTTCATTCATTAACACGAACAAATCTTTGATCCCAAGTCGACATTACAGCTAAATAGTGGTTAAATAACGCATGCTTTTTTGGCCTGAATTTCTGAGACGAAATGTTGTTACTATTCCATTGGGTAACCTAAAAAGTTTGTTCTCTTTCGTTTTTGTTGTTCTATAGCTGCCATTAGAAGTGATTTCGTTAAAAGCTAGCTTTGATTGTATTGTGACAACTGTCATGTCAACGTGCATTATTAGAAGAAAATTGAAAATTGAAAATTGAAGATGGAAGAAGATAAGCAAGATAAGCATTTATCTCGTAGAGTTACTTTATAAACGGAACTTTTTACTTTACCCAATACATTGATTCCTTCAGGCTAGTTTTCGCGGCCTTTTTGTCTTTTCGTTGAATTTTGAAGTATAAATCAACGCCATTTTAAAGGTCTTGATTGTCATAGAAGTATGGTTAGCAAGTTTGTCTCGCAGACCATTGCTAGTGAACTGGGTGTTCCACTATAGTAGTCTTGTGTTCGACTAAATCAACCTCAGTAACCATCTATATCAGAGCTTTCCAAACTTTTTACATTGGCGACATACTTATTAAAAATACTTCTTTGTGCGACACATTACCCAAGTTTTATTAGCTAAGCCAAATATATAAAGTCATCACAGCAGTTCAATAGGAAAAGTATCTTTTGAAAGATATACAAAATTATACTTAATTTCACAACACACCTACAGATTATCAAACTACAGTTTGGAAAGCTCTGATCCATATAATCTCATTCTTCTTTGGGGCACCTGGTCTAAAGTGATACTTAGCTAGTATCGCGAACCATTAGCGTAGTTTGTTCCTGCTGGGTACTCCGCAATCATCACCTTGTGACAGACTAGGCTAAGCTGGGTAGATATCTATACCACAATAATAAATGGCTAAATGAAATTTGAGAGCATCAGCCCAAGAGCAATGGCTAGCGTGACAGTCTCGCAGGCGATTGCCTGTGAGTTCGTTCCACAGAGGGTGTTCAGCAGAATTGTCCATGTGCCAAAATGGACTTCGTCCAACAAATATCTAAATAAAATAAATGGAAATTTTCAGCTGCCAAAACATTACTGCCAAAAATACTTATCTTTCCAGACAAAACAGCATTTCTAAAGCATTCGATAAAGATCAATTTTACGCTCAATAGCTTGCGAGATCAGCATTCCAGTTATCTGATTATCCCAAGTGGTATGTTAGGATAGGTCAAAATGACACAAGACCGCTCTTCTAGAGGAGTCAGTGAAAATCAAGCTAAGAGTCATTGGTTCGCGGGGTAGGGACCAATTACCAACTAATATTGTCTTTAATGTGTATAGATTAATTAGAATGTATAATTATCTGTCTAGGCTGAATAAGACTAAACATTGAAACATGAAGGTGAGATTCGAACCCATCGACCACCCTTCTATGCTGAATCCATCATGGACTGCCCAAATCGAGATACACCTTTTTTGAGACTTATTTTTCTAATACGCACCTTGAAATAATAAAGTATTCGCGAAATGACCCCCGTCTCAGTAATTCTGCCTCGTTAATTTGTTACCCCCTTATTTTCTTCAACATAAATGGGAGACATCGAAAATATATTAGTCCGTTTACCCAAAATTATCCTCGAAGATTAGGTTAGCCAAAATGGCCGCATACGTTATTATCATTTCAAAATATCAGGATGCCAGGATTTAAAAAAAAAAAGAAAGTTTTTCTCTGTTTCGGACCACTCCGCCCACTTTATCCGTGGATAGGTTTGTCCGCATCGCCAGCTGCGATAAGTGTCCTTTCCCCGAACCCACCTCCACGACGACCACTACCTAAACCCCGGGGTCTCGTAACCTTCCACCTTTTACACCACCAATATCACCAACACCTCCGTCGCCGTTGCCTCCACCAAAACTAATCACTAAGTAAGCGGATGACACATCATCTAGCAGTCTGGGAAGAGAGAGAGAGAGAGAGAGAGAGAGAGAGAGAGAGAGAGAGAGAGAGAGAGAGAGAGAGAGATGAGAAAGCCGACAAGGGAGGGGAGTAGGTGAGAGGCAAGGACAGAAGGACCAATGACCAACAAGGAACACAACACCGAGGAAGAACGGATTAAGAGAGAAGCTGATTAATTCACCTCGAAATACATCATGTTGACACCCGACAATTGTCCGGTTCCTCCAGGCATCAAGGATGACATTATATGAGTTTAGGGAAGGGAAGACGGTCAACGTCAAGATTTAAAACTGTAAAGGGAATTCGGTGGGCTGAGTTTGAAGGGCGGTTGGTTGGGGCACTCTGGATGGGAAGAAGTCATCGTGAACACCTCTAAGCCCTGACAGGTCCAGAGGCCTGTTCCATCCGTCCGTTCTCCCCATCCCCATCGCCTTGGAACCTCCCATGATCATGCTGCATCTGTGATTTGATCCGTAGATTTCGGTTGGGATGGGGTAGGGAGTTTTGGTCGTTTTTCGGGAACCAGAGAGCCGTAAGAATTTAAATGAACAGATCCAGTTTACCCCATATACGTTGAATATAAATTGTCAAATCTTCAATATACTTATATCTACCGAGCAGGCGCCTGCCATAGAGCAATGATTATCAAGTCTACTCTCACAAACCATTGCTATTAAATTGTTACATATAACAAATTTTGAATAGTAATATGAAGGATCGTATAAACAACAAAATGGTAAATATTAAATCAATATATGACCCATTTGAAACAATAACCTTTCCCAACGATCCTCTAATGGTATATGCCATCTCTATAAAATTCCTAAGCTTTAGTGGTCACAAATTCAATAAAAGTACGAATTATGGCTTCCTTGTTACTGAACTTTTATAACGGATATGAAATTGAAAATGCTTGAAAACATTAATCTGTTGGAGAAATGTCAGGTGAATGTGAAGGATACTACAAGACTTCATATCCCAATTCTCTAGGCTAAGCACAGTCAGCTGAGAGGTATGGGTTTGGAACTGTCATGAAGCATTTCATTCAGGTCATGTGGGTCCCATTTTTCCAACTTTTTAATCTTTCCTATTGCCTTGAGATGACATGATATGGTCGCTGTTGAAGTTTTAAAGTCTCCAGAAAGTGTTCGAACCGTTGTTCGTTGGTTACGGGCCATAGCTGTCGATAATACTTCATCATTAAGAACAGGTTTGGGCCTCCCTCTAGGTTCATTATTGATTTCCATATTTCCAGACCTATTGAACAAACGCTAAACAGTTCGCACAGTAGCAGTGATCACTCCAAATGCTTTGTTGAATCATTATTTTCTAATTTGAAATCGTACTTGAAAATTAGTCTATTTTCTTTGGTAGATACCAATGCTATTAAGGGCTGAACACACACCAACATAACGAATTATATATCAATTTACATTGAATCTGCAAAAATACATTTACATTAGTAAATCTTTAACTTTTAGCATTATTTTCTATGATATAAAAAGCGACATTCTCATGTTACAACCTAGTAGTTCTATCTGAGTGAGTCAGGATTGCAACAGGCATCTATTATCAGCGGTTCGAGCGTGCATACATCGATTCTAAGGGGAGAGAGGCTCAGTTTGACCAATCGCAAAGGTGCGATGTTCCACCATGACAATGCATTGCCTCATACAACAAAGATCACATTTGGAAAGATTGAAGACCTCAGCTAGGAAAAACCTCCACACCCTCCTTAATCCCCAGAGTTTGCTCCATCTGATTACCACATACTCTAGAGTTTTCAGAGCCATCTTGATGGACTATTTCTTAAATCACATAAAGAGGTGGAAACTACCCTGTCCACATGGGCGTCCGCTGGGGGGGGGGGCATACGGGGCATTTGCCCCTCTCCTAAATCAGGCCTTCACGCCGAGGATGACGGGGCTTGAAAGTTGAAACCTTATAGTCAATAAAGGATAATGGTGCAGCACAATTGTTTTATGTAACCCCAACCTAATGTATCCATATAAAAGGATGATATTATTATTCGCTGGTAACAGGATCGCTGCTAAGATATATTCCGAATATATCCTTTTGCCCCCCTCCACAGAAATATATACTTTTGATCCCCCGCCCCACCCCCAGTAATATATCCTTTTGCCGCACCCTGGAAAAGTGGCAGCGGGTGCCCATGCCTGTCTATATTCTTTTCCTCCAAACTAAAAGACTTTTACAAAAATGATGTTATGAAGCTTGTAAATCATTGGAGGGAGGCTATTGATAATGATGGATTCTATGTCAATTAATACATTCTAATTAAACATGAATTTTTCATACTTTTTCTTCCCCCAAATTCGGACATTACTTATGGGATGATCTGATAGTTTGTTCGTGTGAAGAAGATGTTGAAGGTTAGATGAATCTAAGAAAGTTGGTAAACTCCGAAATTCCGGAAAGTTGGGCCCATAAGGAAAATTCTTATTTTAAACGTGGACAGAAGAGATTTCCGGCGCACGTTCAATACTGTATTGCCGAAACTAATACTGCGCACAGGATACGAAAAACAAAAAAAGCAGAGTTTCGGCCGGAAGAAAATTTCTCTCAGTCTCCCAGATGATAATTTAATCGTGAACAATATAGATCTTCTGCTGCTTTTAACAAACTTATTTAAGAAAGCAAAGGGAAGCATTCTTTCCCAAAAGTTCCTCCACAAAATATGGAGAAGAGAATGCTTCAAAATAAAAGCTCTGACCCACTTTTGTTAGTTTCTATTTAAAGTCTATTTCCGCTTTCGACTAAAATAAATATTTCCATCAGAGGAAATTAGTGTTAAAGAAAATAGCATAAGAACCCTGTCTACTGTTTATATATTTCTCCCTCCCAGGAAATTAAGTCAAAAGTGATGCAAATTCTTTTCATATAAGTAATTTGGTATGTGTCATTAATTTGCCAGACCATAAATAAAATTAGATCGCGTCATTTAGTATAATATATATAATTACATCAGTCCATACACATATATACATTGGGCGCCTGCAGATGAGCAATGGCTGGCAAGTTACTCAGGCAATCCATTACTTGTATGGCGAATTTGATCCTGACGGAGTACTCCACTATTGTGGCCTTGTCCCAGACTAATCAAAGTGAAGTAAATATCTACATATATATCAGCGCGCAAACCCTGATGCAGATATCTATCTATCTATTTACCTATCTATCTAACTATCGATCTATCCATCTATCTATTTTGTATACTTGAAAACACAAACACACACACACACACACACACACATATATATATATATATGATAATTATAAAGCCATTTATTAGTTAGAAACCTATATTTGCCCGACACACGGCACGAATTTAATATTATATTCGTGCCTAAATATGAACATGAGAGTAGAGAGACCAGCAAAACGTAGGATTAAAAGACTTCGTTAGCTCAGTTGGTAGAGCGTATAACCAGCGTATAAGGTTGCTTCCAGGGTAGACGCGGGTTCGATCTCCCGTTTCTTTATTCACATTTATCATTTGGGCCGCTCGTTTAGCAGTCGTTCACACTGGCGTCGGGCAAATATAACCTATAACTAATAAATGTCTTTATAATTATCATATTCTGTCGGATACAAAAATTATCCATCATTTGATTTCATACTGTCGGCATAGAGAACAACATTATATTCGAGCCTAAATACGAACGTGGGAGTAGAGGGACCAGCAAAGTGTAGGATTAAAAGACTCCTGCCTACCATGAGAACTTCGTTAGCTCAGTTGGTAGAGCAGAACCTGCGTAAAAGGTTGCTTCCGGGTGGACGCGGGTTCGATCCACGCCGGGGCTCGTTTCATTATTCACATTTACGATTTAGGGTGCTCGTTTAGCAGTCGTTCACACCGGCGCCGGGCACATAAACTAATACATGTCTTCATAATTATCATATTCTGTCAGAATAGTGGATATGGTCAGACAATGTGGAAAAGAAAGAATGAGAGAAGCGTGTTACATCTCAAACATGTTTATTATCATAAAGATAAATCTTTATGCATTTCGTCACTTCGAGAAACGTCTTCAGAAGAAAATTGAAATAGCAGAGTCCTGAGGTCATCCATGTGGTGTTCTGTGAATG
>VCCN01000741.1:1948211-1962815 GCA_006491835.1 Architeuthis dux | reverse complement strand
GAGAGAGAGAGAGAGAGAGAGAGAGAGATGGGGGAGGGAGAGAGGATAGGAAAAGTAGGAAGTAACACAGATAGAAGTATGAGGATATGGAGATGGATAGATATAGTGAAAGAGAAACGAGTAATCTGGAAGAGTAAGATGCAGAAAGAAAAAGTGAAAGAGGGGAGATATAGAGAAGTTGAAAGGGGGAGAGTTTGAATGAAACGGCGTATGAGAGCGAGAGAGGGGCTTTAAAAGGAAAGTTTGATTGAAACAGGAAGTATGAGAGAAAGAGAGAGCGGGTGGAGAATTAAGAGAGGGTAAGAAATCAACGAAAAGAGAGTGTGAAATAGAATAGGAATAAAAAAGTTTGATAATAATTACGACATAATATGAAAATATTAAAAAAGAACTAAAGATCAAAAGTTCTTCTCAAAAAGAAAGGGGGGGGGGTCGTATCGAGGTTAATTCAATTAGCGCACCTGTATCACTTTTAACAATCGCTATCAGTGTCACCTGTCACCCCCGGCTGTGCGTTAGTGCAATCCATGTCAAACCCGCTCTCCTACCCTCACCGACCTGACCACACCCCTTCGCACGCACTCATTCATTCCCTTCTTTGTTTATCATTTCTTCTTATATAATGATAATCACTCATTTAATTCTTGAAGAGGGGAGGGATTTTAGATTGATCGGTGATTTGCAGGAAAGAGAAAGAAGTGGTAGGTGACAATATTACTCGTAGGCATCGTAGATTTTAGTTGTACAGACATAAGAACACTCTGGCCATTAAGATGAAATAAATATATACATTTGACAACTGTTGCACCCGGAACCGTACATGAGGCATTGCAAACAGTGCAGGTGTAGGGCTCCCCCCAAAGATATATCGTATAAAAAAATATATTTTTATAATTTCTTTTTTCGGGTTAAAAAGTAAGATGTCTTGAGTAAACTTGTTTGATAATCTATTATGTTACACGGAGATAGGTTATTGATCCATAAAGGACTTTACGTCAAATTGAACGTCATAATTTTATGAATATTTTATTTTTGTTCTGGTTTGTTTGAAAATAATAGCTAAATATAAAATGAGAAGGGCACGCGAGAAACGTTATGCACTGTGCCCCATCAATGTTTAATTCGGCATTGATAGAACGGTAAACCTTTCTGTGTCCAAGACTCATATTTAGAACAGTTACATGTCTAGTGTGAATCTTTATTGTTCGGATCAGTTTTAATCGTTTTAATTGAAGTAACAGTTAGAAAAGTTAACGAGATAAAGGATTTTCTTTAGAGCTCTATAAGGATGTTCTACACATAAGAGAACTGTCGCAAAGCGCCTCAGCCGAAATGAAGTGACCGAAACAACGAAGATGAGGATATTAGTTCGAATAATTCATGGAATAATGAGAGTACTTCATCAGTGGCGTACCAAGGCGGGGGCCGCCCGTCCCGGCTGACACCATCAGGGGGGGGGCAAGATGACTGCCTACAAAATGTTCATATAGTTTCGTAGCAATTCTTTTTTCTAATGAAAGATATGTCTGTCCACACGATATCTCGGAAAGCACTCAATGGATTTCAATGACATTTTGTGGAAGCTTGGGGAATCGGGTAAGGAAGAGTTGGTTACATTCACGAATTCCTTTTCATTGAGAAATATTTTCCCATTTTTCCCATACATTTATGTATTATATTTTTGGGCAGATCCATGCACAATTATCCCCCCTACGTCGTAGTTATATGTCCACACCACACAATATCGCCAAATGCTCATGTCTGTCTACACGATATCTCCAAAGGTTCTCAATGAATTTCATAGAAATTTTGTGGAATAGATGGCAATGGGCTACGAAAGAAGTGATTAATCTTTTGGGCGGATCCATGCACAATTATTTCCCCTTACAATGACGTTGCCAGATGTAAGCGCTCTCTGAGTGCTTTATAGTTGTATTGTATAGTTTTTTTAAAGATACTGAATAAAAACATATCCATGGTACCCATATTTATTTTCTATAATAACAACGTGAACGTTTTATATTGTGGGTTTTGCACAAAATATGAAGCTTATGGATATCTACGATATGTCAATAGAAACTTTCAAGAGAGATTTATATTAGTATACACACGCACACAAATACACGCAGCCGAATAACGAATACAGAAATGCGTAAAATGCCACATTTTGTCTTTTGTTGGGAATAACTGATAGTCAAATTCCTGCAGCACACAGTTTACTGAAAAAGAAGTTTCTCAGCCATACATTTTATATGCAGCATATTTGTATTAGCTGCATTTTGGTGGCGTATTTTAACTTTAGATATTAGAGGATTGATCAGCTTATGTGAGCGTCAGTTCCATCAACAGAAGGAAATGCTGTAGATTGATTGATATTAAAACTATTTTAAGTTTAAAGAAATCATGTCAGATGTTATTTCACTTGTAACAGTTGATATAAGTTTTTAGCCGGCGAAATCACTAACATAGTTGTGTACGATTACGAATTGGTTTTGGTATGGAAATAATATTAAACCTTTCTATGTGAATATTTCAGTTAAGTCAATAGCAAAATTAGAATTTCACCATATCTTTCGAAATTTGTCGAGACTGTATAGTATGTTATATTCTATTTATTTTTAATATCTAAACCCGTAGAAATTCCACGGGTGTTGACAACCAGGGTGTGATGAGGTGGTATCGTGCTTTGTAACTAAGAAATCTGACCAAATGTCCCTCCCAAATGGTTATACTAAAATGTTGATAATGGTAAACATTTTGCGCATTGATTTTTACTGAAATTTCAAATCAATCAACCAATAAATAACTAAATGATACTTTTGGCATTCAATGTTGATTTATCCATAAAAGATAGTTTAGATCTCTCATTCTCCATCCTTCTTATCACTTTGCTGTCTTCTGTGTGTGTTCTTATGTCCTCATTAACAGTGAAATGCCACTTTCCATCCTGCTGCTTACTGTGGTCCCTGAAATAAACATCTAATGCTCTCTTAAGCAGGAGAATTTTCCCATTTTCAGCAATACATATTTCCTCATCAGCATGTTCTGTGAGTTGCCTTGTTTTGATCACGTGTGTCTTCCTATGAGCAGGTGTGCCTCGTAGCGATTATCCATTATCTCATACCTCTGCTCTTTTTTTACACCCTTTGCTGTATTTGCTCCCGTGTCCATTCCAATCTTTATTGCCTGTCCATAGTTTTATCTAAATGCTGCACAAACATGGATTATTTTCTATAGTTTTGAGAATTAACATTCAAATAGTTCTTCGGAATGTTGAAAAATCTACACTGGAGAAACAGGTCGTCCACTCAAAGTCAGACTTGAAGAACACAGAAAAGCTATAATCAAGGACGAGATAGACAATCTGAAATGGCTGACCATCTCTGGGGAGAGAGAAGCGATCATTTTCCTCTCTGGGAGGACGTCCATATTATTGACAGAGAACGCTGTTGGAGGCAGAGAAAAATCAGTTCATATCAGCATGTCGACTGAATGTATTAGTCAGACAAGTGCGGAGTTCAATCCGATGTGGCTTCCGCTGATCAACAGGTCCCAAACCGATAAGACAATGACAAAGAAACACCCGAACCTTACGTTATAAGGGTTACCTCCCTTGAAATTAAAACTTCTGTTTACCCCCATCACAGTCGGATATTACACCTGAAAAAGGCCGAAGAATGGATCGGCCGAAACGTCGTGTTAGCAACACAAACAAGAAGGAGTTCAATCGCCCGAAGAACTATTTGAAACATGGATTAGTTTCATATGCGAAAATCTTCCTACCCTCTTATTAAACCACCTTTCTTTCCTAACCTGTCTCTTCCCACCCTCTTATTAAACTATCTACTATCTAAATGTTAATACTGAAAGGGTAACATTCGAACGCACGTAGTAACAAGCAGAATGATATTATAGATACCAGTGGAAAGAATGATTTCTGAAACGATAGATCCCCCTCTTCGCTGCTTCTTTTTAAATCTTTTTTATGCATGATCATCCCACTAAAAAGCGTAAATAGTCCTTATCCGGCTACCCCCGGGCCGTAGGTAAATTTCCTTGCTTGCTGCACTCGGAAGATTAGACGCGGATATAAGTTGAGCTGTTAAGAAAGAATTAAAAACTTGTAAGACAGTTGGGTGGGGGTCATTGGACCAGAGAGGGGTTCGGTGGGTGGATTAGAAAGCGGGTGGCTGACAACATAGTCAGGGTGGTAAGGATTCGTCGAACAAAGGAATGGAGAGGAGAGGGGGGGGGGACGTACAGGCGATGAAGATGTAATCGAGAGAGTGGAGAGAAAACAAAAAGGCGAGAATAGTACCTTTGTCAATACCGACACCTAAAATTAGGGATATTTTCCGGAGATATAACTCCCACTAATTGATCCAACCCTTACTTCACAACGCTACCCGCTACTTCCTCATTCCCTCCCTACCTCAAAATATATCCTGCCCCATCCAATTACCCTTCACCTTACAATCAAATTCCATTTTGCGCACTACAAATAGTATTAATGGGATAAGCTGGCCTTTGAAGAATTAAAGGGAGATAATCCTGAAGACTTGATCCTCGGGTTAAGTGAGATAAGTCGTTGTGTAACAATAGAAGTTTCCGAGCGTGTCGTCAGTTGCTTTGAAGTAGAATAAAATAATACAATAAAATAATACAATAAAATAAATGGTATTTTTTTTACCTTGTATCATATTGAAAATATGTTTCATTGATAACACAGAAAATCTTTTTCAGAAAAGTATAAAAATTACCCAGAAAATTGCTTGATGATTGGGTCATTTTTATTTTATTTGCTATTGTCGTAATGGAACAAGAGTCTGAAGTTTGTTTTGTAATGGGCAGCCTGAAAATTTCGTTTTTTATTTTTTGTTAGATAGCATTAAGAGTACGGGCCACACGGACAGCCGCCCAGGGCGCCTAGTTCTAGGAGTCGCCTGTCATGTGTATGAAACAGTAGGACTTGGTCAAATGAATAAATGAAACAGAATAATTATTATATTTGTTAAAATAACGAATCTTCAGCCAAATGATGATCTGAAACTCGAATGCTGTGTTGGAACCTTTTTCTTTTACCTGACTATTGTAATAAACTTTCTATTCCTATGTATTTATTTTTCTCATTGTAAAACATAAAAAAATAAGATAAAAGTATATTTTATTTAAAGGGGACCGAAGTTCAGCTTGCCTGGGACACCAGGAACCCTGGGGCCTGCCCTGACTCTCATATCGGCGGGCATTATTAGGAAAAGTGTCAACATTGGCGTATTTTTGTTTATTGTCTAACTCCAGTCCAAGTCTGGAGGTGACTTTGTTTTTCTACCGTAACAAGAACAAGAACAATCCTCACCAAATTTAGGGGAGTAAACACTTCACTGTTTGTCTGTCTCGTCGCATTAATCCAAACTGATATGTAAAATTAACATTCCCCTACCGTGATGTAAAATCACATCCAACTGATTGGTAGGCGGCTTACTGACTGAGCTAAATTGACATATCATACATATTCATCAGAATTATGTTAGAAATACACAAGGGCTTATTTCATTATAATACATAAATACATTTATAAAATTAACATTTCCCTATGGTAATTGGTAGCCGACTCTCTTACCGACAAAACCAAACTGACAAGTCTTACACATCTACGAAAATGTATCTTACAGATACCCTGCAGCAGCAAGGCAGGTTGATTCAAAAATTGAAGACGAAAACAAAAAATCAACAGTTTCGGCATATTTTTGTTATTTTAAGAACGGTAAAAATGTGATTCAAATGCAAAAAAAAAGAGGATTTGTGCCGTTTATGGAGAAGCTAGTGTGAATGAGTAAACGCATCAGAAGTTATATACGAAATTCTGTGCTGTGACCCTCACCCCCATTCGGGAAAATCAGTGTAATTAGGGCAAAACTGTGTAAAATTTCGGGCAAATCAAGCCTTTTGCACCCCTTTACGAAAGAGTTCCCCATGTTCCCCGGGTCTAAGCAGTGCAGAAGTACTCAGGGTTGGTGGAGGAGGAATGCGGTGAAGGATGGAAATTGACAAAAAGAAGGATTCATTCTGTAAGCTTTGTCCAATCAAAAAATAATTGTCCCTACGTGTGTGTGTGTGCGCGTGCCCGCGCGCTGTCGTTCCCATAACAATCTTCATCGCCCCATTCTTATCCCCCTTACATAATTTGCAAGTCTTCCCCCTCATTCATACAATAATCTTGTTAAAGTGCATTAGTCTCTGGGAGACAGGGACAGGCAATGCAGACACTCACTCACCGCAAAGCCCAACCTCCAAATGCATCCCAAATATACTCCCTTTAACCGACCTAAAATCAAATTTCTTCTTCCCTAGAGACTTTCTAACTCTACTACGCACTCTGAGAGACCTTAAGGCCAAACTAGCTTTGCATCTTCAGTCATGAGCCGTTTTACGGAAGATGGTCGTGAAGCTGGAACAATTAGACAATAAGGAAATATTGGCATTGGACAGTTTCAGGTCAGGGATTGATGTATGGGATACGGGCAAAAGATGGACTGGACAAAAAGTTGCTCGTGACAGTCTTTTATGTGCAAGATGCCATGAATAATAGTTTCGTAGTGGGTTTTTTTCTTTCCATGCTACCTTCAATTCTTCAACAAAAACCAACATTCTGTCACCTAGATAGGAACACTAATCACGTTAAATCATTGCTAGTGTAGTGTTCGATCCTCACTGGTTATTCATTCATGTTTGTACACACAATATCTTCAAAATTTCCCAATGAATTCCAAAGAGATTTTGTGAAAGGGTGGACCATGAACTAAGGAAGAATTGATTACATTTTGGGGCGGATCCAGAAATCTCTTTTCCGATTAAGAGATATTTTTCATATATTAGTGCTTTCTAGTTCGCATAAGCGTTTGTTTATCCACTGACCGCGGTCTTATCTGCGTAAAAAGGAGAGAAAATGTGCATTATTTTGTCTGACAAGTTAAGAAATACTGAACAGAAATTCAGTTTTAATCTAATAATCCAAGAACTTTCCAGTGAGAAAAACCAGATAAAACATAGATTTGTTTTATAAAATTCCCATAGTTTGCTGTATACCCAGTGAAACTGGAGCGGACGTAGATAAAAAACCAATCAGTCCGTAGCTCAATGATGCAAAAAGCATTTATTTTACACGGCAAATATTTATTTTTCAACATAATCCCCTTCCTTTGTCAATGCACTCAATTCAGTGGTGGACATTAATCGCATAGTTCAAACATTATTCAGTGAACATTTCAGATCAAGATTCGGCTAATTACGTGTCAGGTGGCAGATTTGTTGATGTACCCCCGAAGTCGAAGATTTCAGCCAATAAGTCAACTCCCACTTACCACAATTGTAAGACAATAATACCAAACAGCCTATCTAACAACAATCACTGTGCACCATTTACTTTAAGTAAACACATGTTTGTTAAACTTATTTCCCACATAGTTTTATAATAAAATAGTGAAAAACAAAATCCAGTACACAATTAAACGAACCCAAACATCACACACAAGCATTGCCATCAGTTATATTGGTAATAACACAAACTGACATTATTTGTAAACACCTTAAAGCCAACATCTAATCGTCTAATAAAATATAATACGGTTTACACAACGAGTAAAAATAGTAGAATATTATCTTACGCCGGACCTAAAAACCGGGTCGCCAATTAAGATTTTTCTTTTTCGTATTTGCTAGTCCAGTGTTGCCAATTTCAATGTTGTTATTTTATAAAATGTTTTTCGAACTTGGGAGCCCAGTGTTGTTGATTTTAATGATTTTGAAAAATATCTAGATTGGCAACCCTGCCTACAAATGAATCATAGTTTGTATTCCACTATCTGTACTGCCTTTTTTTCATTATGTTAAAAAAGTTACTTGCTTATCTCTCTGTTCTGTCGCGATCCAGTCTACATTGTTGACGGAATCTACAATGCCCCATATAATGACACAAATCCCAATTTACCGTTAGTCTATTTCCATCGTCTTTATTAAATCAAATTGAATATTTATAGTTAAAAATATTGTTTGTCCGCATCAAGCCAATTTTGTGAAGGAAAACAGAGAGAATTGCTCTGTAGTATATGTCTGTTTGTATTTATATGTTTATAGATACGTTGTGTCTGAATGTGCCTACTCTGAACAACATCTATACAACTTGCCAGCCGCATTGGCCATCTCGGCCTGCCAAGCTACTGAGGAAGGAGACCAAGCCTAAACAGTGGACTCGGTGCGTGCGAGCACCACCTAAACAATCAACCAACGCAGGCAAGAGATCATCGGAATAAACTAACACCACGATTTCCTCCCATAAGCTTCGTAAATATCATTAGATACATGATTTCCAACGCCACCAAAGACTTAGAGGCTAACTCCATCAAAAACTTGGTCGTAAAATATAGGAGCCATGTCGATCAAATTCTATTTCCAGTCCTGTGCCTGTGACACTCTTAACCACACACAGGGCCGAATTTAACATTGATGGGGCCCAGTCATAACATTGGGGAGGGGGGCATCTATTTTTGTATTTAGCTATTATTTTCGAACTAATCAAAACAAAAATGAAATATTCATAGATTTATGATGTCTAATTTAATGTAAAGAACTTTATGAATCATTAATCTATCTGTATATAACATAATAAATCCCCAAATAAATTGAAACACATATATATTTGTAAATACATATTTTATGGGGCTCCTAAAATCTGGGGCCCTGTGCAGCTGCACTGTTTGCGCTGCCTCAAGTTCGGCCCTGGCCACACATTCACCAAGTGTATAGAAATCCTTTATATCAAATCAAAACAAATAAACACGTACTTCCTTTACGGGCTATTAATTCGGTATTTGTAAAGTTTGAGATATCTACTGGACATCAGTACCAACATATATTTAACAAAGAACCATATCTATAATTTGATTCAAAGAGGTTTTTTTGGGATATTCTTGAAGGTGCGGTGAGAAGAAAATAACACTGTTTATCCATAACACCATCAGATTTCTGTCTGCCCCTTTCGACTATTATCAGTTCTAGGGCTTCTTACTCGCATCTAATCAATTTGAAGATGGCCGGCCAGTTCCATTAATAATTGGATAAAACAGTTTGCAAGGACAAGATTTCTCGTTATTCTTGAAGTGGACAAACTAAAACTGAATGGGACGTCTGTCTTCCTATTTCTAACCTTCACATCAATATTTTTCTTTTTCTTCTTCTAATTCAGCAATATTTTATTCCCAACCCCCACCTCCTTCTCTTTTAATCTGATTATCATTTTCTTTTCTTTTTCGGTCTCGTTGTCATCTTTTTCTTTTTTAGCTTTCTAACACTCCTTCTCCCCCATCTTCAACCTGTCTTTTCCTTCTTTTTTAAACCTCGTTGTCATCTTTTTCTTTTTTAGCTTCTCCTTTTTTTTTTTTTTTACTCGTGTTTGACTATCTGCCTGCCTGTATGTCTGTCTGTCTGTCTGCTCACACAATATCTCCAAAAGTTTTCAATAAATTTCAATATCCCACTTTTATTACATTTTGACTATAAAAGCAGCTAGGCGTAAACTAGTCTCCCTCTGGCAATGAGGGTGCGAGTTCGATTCTCACCGAAGGCTCACTCTTTATTTCCGATTGCGCTGTTATTCTTTGCTATAGAAACAGTGGCCCGAATTAATAAGTTATATAGCTATAACTAAAATTAGGATGAAGGTAACAAAACTAATCAAATTTAATAAAAGTAGTGTGTTACAATTCTTCATCCAATACTAATAAAGACTGAATTTCAATATCATTTTGTGGAAGGTCGGGACATGTGCTAAGTAAGAATGGATTAAATTTGGGGTCGGAACCAGGAAGTTTTTAGTTACCTCCCGTGCATCGTAGCTTTATATGAACTATTTTTCATTCGTTTTTAGTGACAATGGTGTTAGCAGAGGCATGTGATCTCTGAGTGCTTCCTAATTCAACCAGTGTTTGCCTTCTTTTTTAAGGCGATTTCTCCTCCTCCTTCAACAATTCTGTCTTTTCTTCTCTTTTTATGTCTTCTTATAAAAGTTGTTTTTAGCCTTTTCCACCTCCTCTTTCCTCTTCAATCTCTTTTCTTTTTTCTAAAGCCTCGTTGTTTTCTTTCTTTTTAGCTTTCGCTCCCCTTCTCCTCCATCTTCAACCTTTCTTTTCCTCCTTTTGTAAGTTTTTAGCTTTCACCCTCCCCCCCCCTTTTCAACCTGTCATTTTCCTCTTTTTCAAGTCTCCTCTCAACTTAAAAATAAATCCTACTCCTCCCACTTCAGTCCGTGTGTCCTTTCTTCTTGCCCATTTAAGCCGCATTGTCAATGTTTTTAAGCTTTTTCCTTTTCCTCTTTTTTCTTTAACCTCTTTTTTCTTTCTTTTCAAGCCTCGTTCTCATTTTTTAGCTTTCTCCTCCTCCCTCTCCTCCCCCTCTTCCTCCATCTTCAACCTGTTTTCCTTTTACTTCCTCTTTTTTAAAGCCTCGTTGCCGTTTGCAGCCCCCCTCCTCCTCCCTTTTCAACCTTTCTTCTCTTTTTCTTTAAGGCTCATGTCAGCATTTATTTTTATCTTCCTTTCTATCTTTTTCTCTTTTTCCTTGCCTCCCTTTTTCTCTTCTACATCTATTTCCCCTGTTCTCAACAGTAATCCCTTCATTTGCTTTCTCTTTAATTTTTAATCATTCGTTTTCTTGCTTCATTGATCTTTTACACCCATCACCCCGACCCAGTGGCGGATTAACGATTAGGCTGGCTAGGCTTAAGCCTAGGGGCCCGGAATGGACGGGGCCCAAGAGCAAATGACTTTTAATTGAGTGAACACGTTTGTATTTTGGATTCTGTAATTGATTCATATAACTTTATGATATATTATACACACATGCAGTATATTATACACACATGCAGTACAGTATACACACATGTAGTACATTATACATAGTACAACGATGTAAGTTATTTAAGGTTACTTTATTCTATTCAATGTAGGGCGATAATCTGTCACTACCTCAACCCCTTACACCTCTCCAATCACCCATGTCTTTCTAGCCCTTTTCTCTACCACTTCTTACAACTTCTCCCCTTACACTTGCTTCTTATCTTCAATGATGGAAATCGGTTTTCGGAACTAGGTATACGGTACGCCTTGGCTTTGGGCACTAGGTATACAGTTCTAGCATTTTCATATATTTTCACCCTCAACTCTATATCGCCTTTCTTTCTTCCTCTAAACTCCATTCTGTTTCTTTTCTAATTGGCTTTCTTTTTTCTCTCTCACTTTTGTTCTATCTTCTTCATCCATTGATGGCTGATGATAAAAGGATTAACTCTCCAAATCTGATTTTCCAATTCCTGCAGATGCTTCTTAGAAACATAGGTTCAACATTTCTAGACAGCAATTGCAGATAGTCAGAAATGATGTCCTTTTTTTCCAGATCAGGTTGTTTTAATTCCCACTCACCCTCTTTAAGAAAGCTTTCCAAATGTGGGAAATTGGAGACATTGCCTTTATGAATGTTACTATGCCATCTGGTGATCTTCATTTTCATGGTTTCTATTTTCCCAAGGACATCAAAGATGTCACCTCCTTTACATTGAAGTGACAAGTTGAGCCGAATCAAATGTTCAAAAACAGAAGTCATGTAACACAATTTGACATCATTTTAGTCAGTAAAAGAATACGGGCAGTTCATTCGTCAGGGACAGTACTCTTTCAAGGACTCTTCCATGTGACAAACATTGAGCCTCAGAATGCTGAAGGAAAATAATGTGATCTGCATACATCCTTACATGGCTTTGAAAACAGTCGACATTAATTTTTTTGCTTGTGTGCGAATAGAATTGACAACTGCAACAAATCTTCGAGTTAATGTCTCTGATCATTATGACAAATGGTCAGTTTATTGGCAATCAGTGCTTCCCGATGTAAACAGCAATGTAAAAAAGTACAATTCTGGGTTTTTTCTTTGATGCGAGTGGTGACTCCTTTTATGTTTTCCCATCATGTCTGCAGCACTGTCTGCATTCACAGCAACACATTTGCTCCATGAATTCGTCCAGTTTGGAGAGAATCATTTCACCTAGAGTTTGCTATACGACTGGCAAGCAAAGAAGATAATGCTCCTCAATTTTCCGCAAGCTTTGGTCCGGGAAACGACTATACCCAATGAGTTGTGCATCGTTTTTAATGTTCGTGGTTTCATCAAACTGCAGAGGGAAAAATGGTGCTTGGCTTAAAAAGAACACGGAAATTATTTCCCTTAGATTATACTGGCTAGTAGCGAATTTAATTATTTTCAATTTTTAACTGCGACGAAAGTCGACGGTTCTCTGAATGCCAAAAGTTTTCTCGTTCAGACCAAATTTGAATCGGTTGAAGCATTCATGAGAAAGGAAGGATAGAGAGAGCGTGCAAAGAAAGGGGAATATTATTTTACGTCATTTTATCCCTTTTTTAAATCAATTCTCGAGATAAAAATAGAAAGCGAACCAAAGAAATAAAGAAAGAAAAAAAGAAAGCTGACAATACAGTGTTTATAACTAATACATACACTTCGTATTTGTCATTTCCCAATGAAACATATTGCATTTGTTTTGGACGTTTTAACGGGGATTAATCTGAAAAATCAATTTGTATAGTTTTATTACAGAAAGAAATGTTGCCGAGAGCTGTCAAAAATTGTATAAACAACGCCGCATGTTTCGAACAGAGTCTGTTCATTTTCTTGTTTTAAATTGCACACACTTGTTCAGTCCTCTAGTTTCGTTCACCCCAACAATAATTTCGTTCACCCATGGGTGAACCATTCACCCCTTTAAGAAACACTGTCCTAAGGTATCAGAACATTTGCGTAAACTGGTATACATAGAAGAAGGTTGATTTTGGGTCTGGGAACGCTCAAACATTTTTCCTTAGAAATTAGTGGTAGTTGCTCCTTCACTTTACGCCATTTTGGCTTATGAGAGGTTTCCTAGGAACATTGTACTTTCGAATAGCGGGGAAACCTTTACAGGTTTTTGAAAAGTTCGCTATACGCCACTTTTGTTTGCTTTTACGAAAAAAGGCGAAACGCGAAAATAGCGTTTAGCATTTGTTTCGCCTTTCGCCATTATAGAGGCAGCACGCACCCCTCCTCTCTCTACTATACCCCAGTCTCCTGTACCTCTAACCACTCTAATTTCTGACAACTCAGCATTAGCATTTTGGGGGTTTGGGGACGCCCAAACATCTTTCCCATATAGATTAATGATAATTGCTGCTTTGTTTACTCCATTTCGGCTTACGAAAGGCTTCATAGGAATGCTCTACTTTCGTATTTCGGGGCAAACCTGCATCCCACATCTAACCCCTCCTTCTGTACTTCATCACACCAATTCTATCTTCTCTCGTCTTTTCTATCTTTCATTTCTTTTTCATCTTTTTCATTTTGTTTTATTTTCTTCTTCCGTCTCACATTCTTCTTGTTTATCTCTGCCAGCAAAGTTGGAAGAGGTATATGTGTTCACTCTTGTCTATTTCTTTGTATCTTTGTCAGTCTGTCTGTATGTCTGTTTATCCACACAGTATCTCCCAAAACTCAATGACATTTTGCGGAAGGGTGGGCACGGGTGAAGTGATTAGATTTTGGGACGGATCCAGGATTTTTTAACAGTTACATCCCCTGCACCGTAGCTATATCTGAACTGATTTTCATTTAGGTTTTTAGTGACAATGGTGTTGACAGAGGTATGCGCTCTCTGAGTGTTTTCTAGTCTCCTCTTCTTTTCATTCTTTCAGATTTTCTTCTTCGCCTCTTTTTTCCTTCTTTTAATTTCCTTCATAATCTCCATCCCTATTTCATTCCCTTTCTCTCTATCACTCGCTCCGCCATTATTCCCTTCTGCTTGAAGATTTGTTTCTTCCTTTCATTCCATGTTTTACAATATCCTTACTCAAACTCTGATTTTTTCCTCCTTTTCTCATTCCCACTCTCTCTCTCTCTCTCTCTCTCTCTCTCTCTCTCTCTCTCTCTCCTGCTGCCATCTACCTCCACTTTCTTTCCCCTCCTCTTTTGCTTTTTACTGATGCATCGTCCAACCTTCTCATCTCGCAACCATCGCTCATAGCCTCTGGTATTTGCCAACTTCCGCTCTTCGATGATCCGTATTGACAGGAAGTATATTCGCGAAATGTTATTAACAAATGACATGAATTAGATTTCCCTTTGTCCATAACTTGGTTAACTCTCAACACGGAAAATCTTGAAGAAAAATTTCTGCTTGCCAAAAATCTATTGCAAAAGAAGACAGAATCGTTTTGTGGATTTCGTGGTCCAAGATGGGAAGGGCGTGGGCAGTGAAGAGAAATGCAAAGCAGAAAATAAATCAGTAAAATAACGGAAGACAAAAATTTAATGAAATTTCAAATGCAAAATTTTGCTCAATTCGTAGGCATTCCAAAAGAAACAAGAATCTCATCAATAACTTTTCTGTTTTTGTTAAGCTTCCAATTCTTCTGTTATTAATCATTTTCTTCTTTTCCTATTACAGATATCCCCCACTTTTCGAAAGTTCACTTTTTCGCTTTTACGAAAATAGGCGAAAAGCGAAAATAG
>VCCN01000741.1:1937175-1947628 GCA_006491835.1 Architeuthis dux | reverse complement strand
GGATAGGGATTATCCAACATTATGATAAAAAGAAGATAGTGCGGAGATACACATTTCCCAAATTGTAATCCTTTAAATAAGGTTTTTAACAGAGATACTGTTAAATCTACAAGCAATATGGCCAATTTAATTAATCCACAAAACAAATAAATCTTACATGAGTGTAATAACACTACACAACAAGTGTAATAACACTACACAACAATCAATAGTAAAATGTAACTGTACAATCACTACTAAATGTCCGTTGGACAACTAATGCTTAACTAAAAATGTGATATATAAAGCAACAATTTCCAAGCAACAATACCATCAAATACTATATAGGCGCGTCGAAAAGCAAATAGAAGAATGGGTATTATAATCATAAAATGAATTCCTCACAAACATAGTACTGCATTGTCAAAATATGTTTTGAAATTGAAAAATGAAGTCTAAAGTCCAGTAATCAAATGGTCGATTTTAAATCATACTCGTCTCACCAACAATTTAATTTAAATGGCAAATGTTTGTTATGCCTGGAGGAGAAATTTAGAATTCTGAATTTTAAAAATAGAAGCACCTTATTTAATCAGAGAAATGAAATATTATCAAAATGCTACCATTAGGAAAGTCTAAAATTGAAATTAACAAATTATTTCATATATATACATCGTATATAATTAAATATATTAAAATAAATATGAATCGTTTTTTTCCAGTAAATCCTTTAACATTTTAAAATCTGATTTCACAATTTATATACAAACTAATGTATGAGTACATTAATTAAAACATACGTTTTTGTAGGAATAATAAACTACACTATTACTAAAGATACTTTTTTGTTTGGTTGGTAAATCAATAAACAACCTATATGTGATTAAAAGTACACAGATAAGAAAATTACCGGTGAATATTATTTAAATACGATAGACAAAGGGAAATTACTATAACTGAACATTAAAAGATAACGGTAAATTTCTGTTTTTAAAAAAGCGTCGTCTTTTTAGATTTGAAATTTTGAAATTTCTCTTAGGGCTATATTAGCGTCTTAGAAATTATTCCAGGTACCAGTCTGAAGAATGCATTGAAGCATGAAACATTAGTGTTACTGGTCATCTTAATTTTTTCTCAATATAAACTTTAGCTCTACTTTGTATTTACTAGATATTGAGCACATATTTGCTTCCTTATATGTGTTTTATGTATTCTTTCAAAAATGAATGAATGGCTTTTTGGGAGGGTTTTCCATGATTACAGGATCCTTAGACGGCGGGGCCATATATGCGAAATAATCCTCCAGCATGCGCAATTAAGTTTTAAGGTGAATTGCAACGTGCACAGGGCCGACCCCACTCTTTAAATCAAGAGTTTTGCATTCTATGGTCCACCGAGTTGGCACGGATAGGAGCAAGGCACCTAGGTCGTAGGTTTCACAAGAGTTTCTTTCTCCTGCTCGAGCAAACTATGGGGGAATATTCCGACAGTATGGATGACCTGAGGTTACACCACATGACACGAATATTCCGTAGTCAGTAGATACCTGACCTAATTACAGAGTTCTCCCGTCCCTTTGAAGGAGAATCAGGACAGTACGGCTGTCTGCAATTTTAAGCACATATCTTAGACACTCCGACAGAAGCAGAGGTGCACTGACTGTAGAGGTCTTCTACCCGCTCAGAGGAGTAACCCTATGCAGATTGGAGCCCAAGTCCGAGTCACATCCCTGTGAAAAAACTCGTGTCTACTTATTAAGTTTTAACTTAGTAAAAGTCCATACTACCCCTCCCCACCCGCATGTTTAGAGTCAATTATAACTCCTCTCCCTTCTAGCCTACTCCACCTTGTTCTTTTGTTTTTCTTGCTAGAGTCAGAGAAAGGGAGGGGGAGAAGTGTGGTGAAATGATATCTACTAGCTCGAAAAACGGAATCAGAGAACTGGGTTCGAAATTCAGACCAAGACTACTTATGTTCACTTCACATTAATACCAACGACAGATATTTTTACAAAAATGTCTCGTCACTAGCATGCCACGATTTTTGATGGAGAAGAATATGAGTGAGTGAGCACTTTGTGAAACCACTCTACTATCATTACCTTACCTTCCTAGATATCACTCCTGGGCAGGCACCCATAATTTACTAAGATTAATTTAGTCTGACACAGGGCGACAATAGGGTACCGAATGAGGAACAAATTCAGCACAATGGCAGACAAGAATAACCTGTTAATCACTGCTCTACAACTAAGACCAGCATTCAAATTTACTCAGCTTAGCTGTGTTCTAATTGTATTACATTGTAGTAGAAAACTAAAAGAGAATGAGAGCTTTCACCCCACTGTACATTTGCTGAATAGAGGAACTTTGTAAAGAAACAAATTAATTTGCCATCATCCTTTTTTCTTTCATAAAATTTTGATTTGTCCTTTTTGCAACCTTTTCTTGGTGAAATGTTTCTTTAGTACTACATGTATAGGTTTGTTTTTTGTCTTGTATTTGATGTTGCAGACTGAACATTTTCTAGATTACGTGCCCTTACCATTTTCCTTTTTATAATTAACAACAACACATCTAAAACATACAGACAAAAACAATCTTTTTCTAAGATAATAGCAGCAAAGTCTGCCAAAAATGATCTCTTTTTGTAGAACTTTTAAACCATATAAATTAAGATCTTTGATAAACCGTCTGTAAATATGAAAAGAAGAAAAATACTCCTATTTAGAAATGTTGATGTTACATTTAACAGCATAAAGATGATTGAGAAATTACAGCCAAAATAAATACTTACGTGTGTGTGCGTGATTCACATATCTATTTGAATAAGAATTTATTGCCACAATATACTGCAATATATATTTATATATCTAAATGTGTGTAGCCCGTAGTCATCAAAATGCGACACAGTGGTGCAAAATAATTCAGTAGACCTTAGTTTTCCGAGAATGCTCGATACCTATGGTAGAGCGGATATATACATGATTTCTTTTATTAATCTACAACGAATTGTACAATTGGTTTCGCCTCAAGATTAAAAAATCATTTATATATATATGTATATGTGTGTGTATGTGTGTGTGTGTGTGTTTTGAAAGGGATCTTACTGCCAAAATTAACAGCTCTCTCTCTCTCTTTATATATATGTAAGTATATATATATATATATATATGTGTGTGTGTGTGTGTGTGTATATATATATTTAATGAGTGTGCATGTGTACAACTGCATGTGTAGAACGCCAAAATATAAATACATTCATAAAAGTATATGCATATATCAACACTCAAAATCACCGACTTATGGACTTTGGAGATATGCACAAGTGTGTGTATGCACGTATAATTCATCTACAGAGTCACTCATTTGTTTCATTCATCTGGTTTTTTGAATGGTCAGATATAAATCATCATTATGCCTCATTCCATTGACCAATGATAATTATTTATGACTGTTTGAATATCTGTTCATGGATATTTTATTGGCTAATGATACATTTTCATATCCTGTGAACCAATGAAATCTTTTATCTCCATTTAAGCTATCTGCTTCTGCATCTTTATTAGCCAATCATAAATCACCAAATAATTGTTCTCTTATGGAACCACAAGTAATCTTTATGTGTTTTTTTAAATATCAGCTTTAAATAGTGTGATCGATTGTAAATCATTGTTATTATTTACATAATGAAGCAACGCGAAACCCCATTTTGATATTGGCTTCTAGCCATTTTATTGGTTAGTCATTCATGTTTATTTTCTGGACCAATGAGACTGATTAACCATGCTTCTGGTTTTACGAATGGTAATGCAGATATTTACTCAAAAATAGCCAGATAGCCAGTAAGTATCCAACTCAATAAACGTTCTATCTTTTTTATGCCTTGATGCAAGGAATAACTACTGATAGTCTCGAGCCTAGGGATCTGTCCCCTCTGAAACTAACTCTACATTGAACTAAAAGGGGAAATGTCAGGAGGATAACCTGATATATGTGGTTTGACCAAGATGCTCAGGTATCCTTTGCAATAACTCACGGCAGAATAGAACTTTGTATCACACTTTATATGGGAATGCAGATCAAATACCTCATTGCATGAGTAAATGGTTTGTTATAGGTTTACCCTGCTGCAAGGACCCAAACGATGTTTGCGAGTATTTACTCGGTACTAAATCTCAACTACGTAATAGTGAAACATTCTTGTTTACATTCATTGTTTAAGCGAGGGAGCATTATATTCTTTACTAGTATTATAATTCACTAAATATCTGTCCGTCTGTCTGTCATCTCATAACTCAGGGACGGTTAGAGCTACGGCCACCAAATTTTATGTGGTTAACCATATAAAGTAGACATCTAGCTGAAAATCCTACCCACGCGGCGGGTTTTCAGCTAGTTCTAATTAATTCCATATATTGATCGATATAAACCTCGGCACTACCTTATAGGACCCCCGAGGGGGTACAAAGTTTATTTTGTGCCAACTTCCCTTCCTCATTAGTCATCCTGTCTTTAGTCACTTCAATATATGCCAACCTTTTTCTGTGATCCCAGGAAATTCCATGGCCCCCAATGACTCCTGGGTGCCCTTTGGAACCCCGAGCCCCGGTATGATGTACCCACTGAGATTTCTCTCATACGTCCTGCTCACAAAACCAAACAAACGAAGGAGAATGGAAGAGAAATCAACAGAAGGGTGTCACTCACATTAAAGTAATAATTTATATTTTTATAAGCTAAGAATTATGACATAAATCACACATTCTTAGTCAGACATATGTCTTGACGTGATCCTATCCATTCAGAACTTTTTACTTATTTTCTTTCTTTATTCTTCTAAAAGATTTTTCGGCTTTTCTTTTGACGCTTTTTTTCTTTAAAGCAGAGAATATTTCAAATGAATTATTGAACAAGACTTGTCCCACCCTACTCTGTCCAACATATTTTTGATAAGTTCTGAAGATGCTTAGCAAAAAGGGAGGGAATATGGGTCCCTAATTCCGAAGAAGGGCTGCCTCCCTCCTACCACCACTGCCTTCCTGAAAGACATCTTCCAATGAAACAAAATGGTTGGTTCATATTTTCTATAATTTGGGGATAGCTACAGGGCATGATGAGAAGGTAAAGTGAATGATAAAATTAAAAAAGAGAGAAACAAGAAATGAAAGAAGAAAACAAGGGAAGCTTCAAGTAGAGGCAAAGGAAAACAATCTGGAAGCTTCAGAGATGAAGAGAGAGACAACTATTATTATGAATGATGTATATTTGATAGGCTGCATGTGGGTGTCTATATGCAGACCCGGGCAGAGAGTGGGGGGGGGGTCCAGTGAGGCCACGTGGCCCGGGAATACGGTTTTGAGGGGGTCTACTCCATAAGCATACCGATGCTTAAATCATATGTATTTATCACTGATTACACAAATACTTAATCAGCAGTTTCAAATCGGGGCCTACATTCCCCATCTGGCCCGGGCTATTATCAACTATGTCCGGCCCTGTCTACATGTATAAGAGAAAGTATATGTCCGTTGAATTTGTTCACAGAGAGATAGTGTGCAATCAAAAGAGACTGTATGTATACATATATATGTGAACACACACACACACACACACGAACACATATATTTTCATTTACCGTAAACCGGGGTAACATTGAACAGCGGGTTAACTTTAACAACAAATAAAAAAAAATGTCTTTAAGTATAATAGCCGACATTATTATTAAAAAATAGCACAATTCTTCTGTTGAAATATTGTACTTAAAAACATGTGTTTATTTGGTGTTCAAGGTTACCCCGCTGTTCAATGTTACCCCGGTTTACGGTATATTGATTTATTGTAATTTATATGTATATAGGTGCACATATTTGTATATAGTTTTATATATGCATATTAATTATAGTTTAAATATGTATCGATGCATACAGCTGTGCTGAAAAGAGAACACACCAAAAAAATTCAAAACTCTAAAGATTCAATAAAAATGCTGAAGTTTAGGATAAAAAAGACTACGAAACAAAGCAAAAAATTTAAAAAAAGAAAAACTTCCAATACACAAGTTCCTCAACTTCCCAAATCAAATAAGGAACTTCCCCACCCCAATTTCCAACTACGACGAAAGAGTTTAAAAAAGCAAAGAAAACGCCTAACCTTTTGCCCATAAGCGGTTTCAGCTTTGTTTCAGCTTTGTTTCAACTTGAGGTCTTGGCTCTTCCCCACCTCCCATGATCGGAATAGTAAAGAATGGAATCATCTAACCACAATTGAAGAAATCTCTGCCTGTGTGTATGCACTGCGATTACTGGACAACTGGAATTGTACGAGGTTGACATTCGCCAGATATATTAGTTAGCACACAAGGCAGTGCAGTGTTGAGTTGGAAGTTTTTTGGGGATCAGCGGTTCTCAAGAAAACTAATAAAATAAATAAGAAATTACAAATTATAGATCTTTGATAAAAAATTATAGATCTAAATTTAGATCTAAAATATTTAAATTGGCAATTGATCTAAATTTATATTATAACATATCTAAATTGGCAACACTAAAGAGAAGTAATCGAAATACTTCGAAGCCGTATTTTCGGAAAGTTATTTTACATGACTATCACGACAGAGGCTGCTCAACACACGATAAAGTCTGACCTTTCTCAGACATGCACCTTTGGAACGAGCCCTGCCCTATTGTTTGAAACTAGTTTTTCTTTCTTCGTTCATTCTGTCACAACTTCCTTCTTTCTAGACAATAACAAGTAATCATTGGACTCTCAGCACTTAACTCTACGTATAGTCTTACAATTACTATATAGTTTTAGTTTTACAATAGTTTTACAATAGTTTTACAATAGTTTTACAATTTAACGGCGCAGACAGTGGAATCGGAGAGCCGAGTTCAAACTCCGGTCGATGCTGTTTACGTTCATTTCACACTAATGGCCTCGGGAAGGGCAGGAATTCATACTTTTTCCCCCAGCTATGGGTAAAATTGCAAGGCAGACTGGGCTCTACCGCCCAGGGAAGGCAATAAGTCTTGGGGAAGAACAACTCTAATTCCAAGCCAGGGAGTGGGCCCCACTTAAGGAGGCTGGATGCCAACTTTGACGTCTTTCTGGCAGCTCCTGTAGCCAGATGCCAAACGTATCGCGGCCCGTTCCCTTTGGGCGACATCAGCGGGGCCAGGATCTCCATACGCTTCGCCAGGTCACTTCAATGCCGTTCCATTGTCTATTGAGACTGAATGAGGCCCTACGAGCTTCAATAGTGTGTACATGGGTAACTTGACCCAATGATGAACATAGGATAGGTGGCACTGCCTTCTGGCGACCTTCACGGTCAGGTCAATTTTGGTATTTGCAAAAAAGGTTGATTTTAGCATCTTCGAACCACTTGAACGGTTGCGATCCCTACTCTGTGTTAGAATTTACTACATGAGCTTTTAGTGTTGATTACTTTTCCCACCGGGCAACGCCGTGTACCCCAGTAATGCTATAAAGACGACGAATGTTTGTTTCTTTGTAACTTGTAAGTATGTTTGTTACTAAATAACTAACTTTACGTTTTATAGACTCCTAAACGGTTGCATCTTACGGGCTGATAATTTTGGTACACGGGTAACTTGACACCATGATGAACATAGGATAGGCGGCACTGACCTCTGGAGACCCTATATGGTCAATTTTGGGTCTGCTTAATTTTGTCATTTTTAAATCTGAGGGAGACAACTGCACCCTACGGGCTGCATATTTGGGTACAAGGGTAAGTTGACCCCAGGATAAACATGGGATATGGGGAAACTGACCTCCGATGTGCCTACAGGTCATTTTAGGATCAAAACTACTTTTCTACCCCAATTTGTAAGTTTCTATTTAAACATTCATTTATTTCTATAAAGATATTTGGTAGCGATAATGAAATCGGCGGACCGAGTTCAAACTCAGACGGAGAAAATGAAAAACCTTTTCCTTTTAATTTGATGTGCTTTCAAAATGTGTCAGTTGTGAGAGTGACAGTTTCAATTACTTGGTAGCTGTTTATATCTTTGCTGCACCAAATCGTACAATTGTATTAATGAACTGCTGGGAGCTAGAGAATGGTGTCATACCAATTTCCTGAGACGGAGGTTGCAAACCTGCCTCGAAAATCAGCATTGGTTCAGAAAAGTGTTTTTTTTTCTTTTTAAATCTGGACTGAAACCCTTAGCCATAGAATCTGAACAAACTTTGACATTTGGTAGATTCAACACTTTGAATAATGTAAGCGTGTATGTTTTCTTTTATCTTATCTCATATTCTATGTAAATGACCATATTTCAATTTAATACACTTTAGGGAAGATGCAATGTCACAGACAACGACGTAAAGATAATTGAGAGTGTTGGATCCACCCGCAAAAATCTCCGACTAAAGGAGAAACAATATTTAGGTCCAAAAAACAAGAATAACTTTTAATATTAAGAAATGAAAATATGATAACGAACTTAAGAAATTCAATAATTAAAGAAGGTCAGTTTCAGATTATTCAGGGTTTTATTCCGCGCGGTGTGTAAACTGAACACGAAAGAATCAATTAAGAAAATATGTTGAAGGAAACCTAAAAAAACACACACACCCGGGCGGTCACACGCGCATCCTCGGGCAGCCCCGCGTATTCCCCACCAAAAAACCTTAATGAAAGCACAGAAAAATCGTCATTAAAAGGGGAAGTAACAACATGCTTCGAAGCCTCACTTCCATACAACGGAGTGAAAGTAACACTCCAGTTTACCATACCATTGTAAGGAGAACCCACCCTCATAAAACCTTAAAAAACATTTTTTCTAAAATCTAACAACTTCTAGAAAGATTGTTATGGTCTAACGGATTAAAAATACAAAACCCTTTTATTTATACTTGGTTATATTTACCAAATTTGCTTGTGCGTCAGCAATATTTGAAGGAAGCCTACAAAAATAAAATACAAAAGTTAGCCGAAGGTGTGTGTGTGTGGGGGGGTACCAATGAGTATGCTGTAGTGAGGACAAGGAGGAATAGTCTGGTATTGACTGATAACTAATTTTGACTATATACCGTTTTGATTATATTCCATGCAGTTGTGATGTTGAGATTACAACAGCGAGACCAGTCGCTCCCTAAAAATAAGACTAAGAACGCTGAATAGCTGTAATCCGCGGAGTCACTTTAAAATCATATATGGTTGACCCTACATGGAGCGGTACACACCAACCTGTATGGAATAAAGTTAAAATAATAGATAGAGAGCAGCATTGGAGTATAAGAAGGTTGAAATATCTGCATATATACTATCGCAGATAACTCAATCAGTAGACAGAGCATAGACATTACCGGCTTGTGAGAACCATTAATCAGGAAAGAACACGCGATGAATGCATAGGCATGGGAGCGCGTACAAAGTTCAATGTGAGATCAAGAGTTTAGCGCAGAGGTCAGGAGGAGACAATCCTAATAACACACATACACAGACACCAGACGTGTATGAGGGGCATGTGCATGCTTTCCCAGAACAAAATTCAACAATATTCCAGAACACAACAGACACCCGAGGAAGGCCGGAGGGGGGGGGTTACGTGACCGAAAGGTTGGGAAAAAGCAAATAAAAACGACAAAGTAATTAGTCCGAACCAACCACATACAATAGTTTCGATTATTCTTTTTAGCTAGTTTGAGAGGCTCCTAGCTTACTTCTTGTTTATTTTGAGTCGATATTTTAGGATAGAGGTTTTGGGCCAACAATCGGAGAGAAGACTGGGCTTTACAGGGATAAGATTTTTCAGTTAAAAAGAGAACATGATGGAAATGGTTAGGAACAGGTTTTTAGTTCAGACAGGAAAATATTCACCAGCTACAAAAACGACTGCTGTTATATTGCAATGATAACAACTTCTAGACAGATTGTTAGGGTCTAACGGATTAAAAACACAAATCTTAATTTACTTGAATAATTCAATGGACATACCAAATATTTTAGCTAAAAGATACTGTCTATAATTTTGAGAAGGATCAAAAGTTTGTCGGACAATTGAACTCCTTCTTGTTGTTTATGTTGTTCACACGACGTTTCGGCCGATTCATTCTTCGGCCTTCTTCAGGTGTAATACATAATATCCGTAAGGGAAGAGAGCCCATTTTTCTGGTCTTTTTTTCCGGTAGTGTAAAGTAAAAAAAAAACAGTAACAAACAGAAGATTTAAACGTTAACAGCAACGGTTATAGAATGAAGTTATAACATATGCAGTACAGCTTGTTCCATCATTTTTTAACATGGAATTGTTCTCAGTTGTTTTCTTTGTTAAACAAAGAATTCTATCTCGTGTCTCTGTTGATAAGAGAAGAACAAATTATGGTCACTGAAATGCCAATCGGAACAAATCTTTTTTTGGCAGGGGTAGGTTTAGAGATTTAATGATTAAGTTTTTCTTTGTTAGGCCAGGATTTCCATATCTTGTCCCTATCGAGCAT
>VCCN01000741.1:1886660-1900659 GCA_006491835.1 Architeuthis dux | reverse complement strand
TGAATTTTCCAAACTAAGAGTCTGTTCATATCTTTTTCAAATACAATGTTAAAACCCCTTTATCAAGCCTCTACCTCTCTTGTTCTTGCAGTGGATAATCAGGACATGGAGAACAAATATCAAAAGAATTTACTTTAGCAACAAAATTCCTTTCCTTAACTCAGTCCCTTGATTGCAGAAGAAAATCCTCAATAACAAAATTCAGTTCAGGATTTTCTTGCTTAAAAATGGCAAAATTTGCATTAGTTTTTTTTATTTACCAATATTTTAAAAAGCTTTTTGATGAGACATCCATTTTGACTCTATCTGAATTTTTAAAAAATGCTTATCTCTTTCTTCATCCATTAAAGTTATTATCAATCTTTTCAGAATACTTTTAAAGGACCTATATTTTTGTTAATCTATCAACATTATTGGAAATTTATCAGAATTAACAACTCCAATGAGCTTGTTTAAATGATAAATCATTTTAGAAATTATTTGTCAAAATGATTGTTTTATATCAAATATTGTTTTATTCTATCATAAGATTTAAGCTAACAGTTTTTCTAAAAAGTATTCATCTGAATGTTTTCAGTTTTTCAGCAAGGTCTTTGAATATTTTCATTTTTGTACCTTACTCTAACATTATTATTAATCTGATAAAACTGTTGTTATATTGTTTTTTTAGGAATACATTGAGAATATAAGGTTATATAAATAATATAATAATAATTATTCATGATAATTATAATCAGAATAATAATTATGGTAACAATCAGGATAAAAACTACATTACAACATACAAAATGCTACATTCCAAGGACGACACTGAGAGACTGTATGTAAAAAGAAACGATAGAGGAAGAAGTCACATTAGCACAGAGAACTGTTACAAATGGTCAAAATTGAATTTGAAGATATATGGATAACATATGCGATAATAGTGAGAAATCAAACAAGGACAAAATTGAGAAAAGACAGAGAATTTAAAAGGCAGAAACAAGCTATTGCAGATAAACAATCAAGAGCATTGTTAGACAAGGGACACATAAAAAGAGAAATGTAACACTTATTGCAGCCCAGGACAAATCCATTAGGACCAATTACATCACAGTGAAAACTGACAAAACCCTGAAAAACAGCAATGTCTACCTTTGTGGAGAAAAAGATGAGACGGTAAGTTACAACAAAGAAATGAATGCAGCGAGCTGGCTCGAAAGGTATATAAAAACAGGTATGGCAGAGTAAAGACAGTGATACACTGGGAATTGTTCAAACGACTTGGGTTCAACCATGTTGACAAATGGTATCAACATAACCAAGAGGCTATCCTAGAAATAAAGAATAAGATACCCTGGCATCTGGACATCCAAACCAATCACTCCATCTAAGTGAGAAGACAGGATCTGATTGTCATAAACAAGAAAAAGAGGACCCGCCAGATGGTAGATGAGGATGTGCCAGTGGACCACAGGGTGGAGATGAAAGAAAGTGAAAAAATACCAGGACCGTATGTAGAAAACTGTGGAACATGAAGGTCAGGGCTTATAATTGTTGGTGCAATTGGAACCATGCCAAAAACACTAGAATCAAGATTGGATGAATTAGAAATTCAAGGAATGTCTAGATCACAGCTGTAGTGGAGTCTTTGAGGATCCTGAGAAAGGTGCTGGAGATTTGAAGAGACCTACTGTCACTCAGTGATAACCACAAGAAACACACAAATGCAATTATAATGACAAAACCTCAAAATAATTGCAGACAGTAAGGTGTCAGTGGGAATCTGTGTTTTCTGATTCAACAGATTTTGATTTTTAGATGAAAGACTTAACCAACAAGAGTCAAAAATGAATTGAAGAAAAAAAGACAATTAATTACTTTACAATTGAAACAAGAAATAGTAGAAAAACAAGAAAGATGCAATATTATTCAAATTTCTCAGTTGAAGCATTGTCAATTATTATCAATTTTTGATTAGTCTCTCTTTGATCTTATTTCTGTTGCTTTTTAATGCAATTCCCATACTGTCACTGATTTCAGATCCATACTGATTACTTAATGATCATAGGATGACAATCTGGGAGTTGCATTACAAAATAACAGAAATAAGATCAAAGAACTCATAGTCAAAAATTAAAATGAGGAATACAAACAAATCGATCAGTTTCTTCATCTATCAACATGAACATAGCTCGTGATTTGGGGGCCTGGGGGCTGCAACATTTAGTGCAGTGGTTCCTAACCTGACTCCACAAAGGTATTACTGGGGGTCCGTGAGCTTGTTGAGTAGGGAGACCTTTCAAAAGCCTGGGAAATTATTAAAGGCAATGACATTGGAGACCCGGGATGGCAATTTAACCCCCCCCCCCAGCTACATCCCTGTCTGTCAAGTTACCCAGTGATTCCTGTGTCTCTCTGTCATCTCTCAAAATGACTCCACCAGGAAATAAAGAACCTCATTTTGTATTGATGATTTCCTTTTTTTGAAAAAGCCATTTCACACTGTTAGTTCCCCATAGTTTTGGTAGCACTATGTATGTGTACTTGATATTCACTAAGCTTACTTTATACAGTAAAAAGTCATTTTAGTGTAGAATCTAGATTTTATTTTCATTTGATTATCAGTAAATCTCAAAATCAGTTAAAAAACCGACATGATTAATGAGTAAAACAAGGTGCTACCACAAAGTTCCAGAAATTTAACCAGATTGATGATCTGTCAAGTTGCTCAGTGTTTCTGTGTCTCCAGGGATATTTCACGCATCTCTTGAAATTACTCTATCGGGAAATAAAGAATGTCATTTTAGATCAATTCTTTCTTTCTCTGAGGAAGCCCTTTCATGCCTTTAGTTCCTTGAAGTTTTGGGTAGCACCTCATATGCATATTTAAATACTTGATCATTTACTAAGCTAACATTACACATCACAAAGCCATTTTAGTCGGTAATCCATGAGAATCAAACTCATATTAGTGGGATGAGCTTGTTAACAATCACACTATGGTAGGCTACCCTTTAAATCCTTTATAACACAGGTGTTGGGGTCCAAGAAAGACAACTGCATTATAACTGAACTGCGGATAATCAAAAGTCAATTATGAGTGCCAATCAAGTTCAGCGGTGAACAAAGGTGTTGTTTTCATCAAAAATCCAAGAAATTATGTGTAAAACATCATATATAACTACATATTGCAAATTGAAAATATTTAATATTTTAGTCATACTAAGTAAGTCTTTTGATGAAATTCTGTTTTTATTCACGGTTTTCTGGACAAGTGGGTGGTGGACCCCAAAAATGTTGCCTATATTAATAGGCAAAAGTTTTGGGGTCCACCACCCACTTATATTGCAAACTTATATTGTGTACTAGTTCTAGTACTGGACTTGACAAAAGAGTAAAGTAAAAAGATTGATCCAAGATATTTGCCACAAAATTGAGAGATAGATATTTCATACAGAATAAGACGGAAAACATCTCACTTATATTGGATGAAAAATAAAACAATAAAATTTTGTTTTTAAGGTTAATTTATGATTACTTGAATTTGAACATTTCTTTTATTTCTAAAATCTTTTTATCTGGATATTTTGAAGAATTTTTTAATTGTTCTTTGCACAAGCAGGAATGAGTGGGTGAGTGGTGGTGTCAACGCCTGGATACATGATGTTTTTTTGTAAATGTCGAGTGCATCGTAGCCTCTAAAGAAAGTGGCAGGAAATGAAATCTCTTTTTATGCTCCCTGTTTAAATTTAATCACCTGTTTTAATTAGCAAGTTGTTAATTGAAAAAGTAAAATTAAAAAAGTGTATTTTTTCAATTTTTTCCTTGCATTTCCAGTGAAGTGTTAATGAAGCACATGTTAGCTGGGAAGGTAAGATAGCATTTCAAATAATAAACAAAAGAAAACATTTTACTGTTGAATGAAATACTTAACAGGAGACAAAGAAGAAGAGAATGCCAAACTGGAGTATGTTTCTTTCATCCTTTATTCTGTAATAAAATTTGGTTTGTTAAAAGCAGTGTGAAACAACAACAACAACAACAACAAAAGCAACAATAAAATATCCTTGTTCAACCCCCCACCACCACACTCAAGTCTTCCGCCACCAAATGAAAGAATAAACATTCAAAGCATTTAGATTCACTACATCTTATTTTAAGAAATCTCCCTCAAAGATATTTAGTAAGCCCTTGGTAAACAACCTGTTTGTTAAACTGATTTTTATTGTCTTTTCTTAGGACATTCAGATGGAGAATGGAATTAGCGACCCAAGTTCAAACTCCAGCTGAGACAGTTTGCATTTACTTTGCACTAATGCCCTTAGGAAAGGCAGGAATCTATCTCTTCCTCCACAACTATGGATAAATATTGGCCAGACTGGGTTCTCTAGCTTTGGGAGGGCAACCGGTCTAGGAGATGGACAACTCTGATTCCAAACTAGGCCGTGAAGCCCCCTTAAAATGGTTGGATGCCATCTTTGACTTCCTTCTGGCAGCTCCTGCAGCCAAACTGATTCCAAACGCATCACGCTCTGCTTTCCTTGGGACTACATCCATGAGGCCGAGAAGGGGATTCTGTCAACTGTGCATCCCAGGATCTTCATACGCTTCACCCAGGCTTGCAATCTGGAGGTTTACACATCAGTGTCGTTCCACTGTCTACCGAGATAAAAGGAGATCTTCTATTGTCAGCAAAATCAGCATCAAGAAGTCAGAAATAAACCTTTTGATTGTTAATGATACGGTTCTGTAATGAGACAATATTTTTATGATATACAAATGGTATCAAATTACAGATATATCAACAACAAAGAAAAATCAACCTCTTAAATATGTAAGTTCATCAATAAATTCATAGCCTAATGATGAAAAAAGCACTTATTTTATTTATTTTTTAACAAAATCCACTTCCCTGTCAATGCACTTAGCCAAATGCTTCTCCATAGATCACACAGATCGAACATTATACCATAAAAATTTCAGATAAAAATTCAGCTAATAACTGTGTCAGGCTACATATTGATCCATCCTCATATAATCTATATTGCGATATACAAGTTGACCACAGCATTTTTAGTTTTGCTTTAGGCCTATATATGCCAAATAAGTCAACCTCTTCCTTACCACATTGGTATACAATAATACCAAACAGCCTACTTAACATTCACTGTGGACCACAACAAAACTCTCGTTTGATAACTTAACACAGCTTTTATAATAAATTGATGAAAATCCAAATTAATTAAATATACAATTTACCACACTTTATTTCTTTAATCTGATGTACAGGAATGTTGACCAGTTATCATGGTAATAACACTAACACCATAAAGATATCCTTTAATGAATTATACAGTATATCACCATAATGGCATGAATGAGGAACCCTATTTTATGTTGGGCCAACAATCAACCATTTGCATCAGAAAATCATGGCCAGTTTAAAAAAACCTATTATTTTAAATTAGCCATTATTTTCCAGGAAATGAAATATTTCTGATTGCATGCATATGTAAGTATATGTAATCAAGAGAGAAAAAGAGAAAGAGAAGGAATGTGTGGTAAATGTAAATCAATAATGTTTATTTGTTATGGTTGAAGTTTATAAAGTAAAACACCTTTTAACCTTCATCTGTCAGTGAAAAAAAGGCACAAAAGAAGCTTACCTGAAGAAATAAATGAATATATAAAATCTGTTGGAATTCGCAGCAAGTTTATCAATAAAATATCAACAGAGGTGAGAGAAGGAAAAGAAAATGAAAAACAGCAGTTCCAGCAGTGAACAAAACCAACAGTCTAAAAGAACAATCCCACTTAGTGCCATGTCCAGATGATGCCATATGAGAGGAATTTTTGTTTTAGCCATTCTAAATTCTTTTCCAGGGTTTATTTCTCACCAGAATTTATTTCTTTGGTTTTCTATTCAATGTTTGTCATTCAGAGCCCTAATACCATCGTTCTGTTACACTTTCTTTGTTCTTTTTTATTGTCTTCTCTTTTTTCTTTCTGTGTTCTGCCTTTCTCATTTACTTTGTTCCTTCTGTCCCTTTTTCCTTTCTTTTATCTATCTTACCTTTCTTCTTTTTTTTCTTAAACTTTAATCCTCATAACTTATCACTTCCCAGCATGTATCTTTCTCATTCTTTCATTAATGTTTTTCTTTCTTCTTACCTGATTCCTTCTTCCCATTGGATTCTTCTCTGTTCAAAATTTTTCATTCCTTGTTCACTTCTGAAAGTGTCTGTCTGTCTGTCTTCCTGTTTTTCCACATAATATCTCAAAAGTTCTCAATGAATTTCAATGACATTTTGTGGAATAGTGAACCATGGGCTAAGGAAGTATTGATTACATTTTTGAATCCATGAATCTTTTTCTATTGAAAGATATCTTTATTATTCTGCAGTAGACAGACATAAAATAGGCAGGTTAAAAAATGGTTTAAATTTAAGGGAGGTAACTCAAATTTGTACATTTGATTCCCTTGTGTTATTTTTATATATATATATTTTTTCCAATTCTCCTGCTTTTTCAAATTTTAAGTCACAATGGCATTGGCCGAGGCATACACTCTCTGAGTGCTTTCTAGTTCATCAAACATGTTCTAAATCTTGATTCCAGTCTACTCATCTTTCATTCTTTTCATTCATTTTCATTCATTTGATTTCTTTGGATATCTCCTTCTTTTGTAAACCTTTTTTGTCTACTCTTTTGCAGGATTTTGCTTTTGCTCCTTCCTTTATTTTGTATCTTTCTTAAATTTTCCTTCCTTTTTTCTTTTTCTTTCTTACCAGCTTTCCTCTTTTCTTCCATCCTTTTGTCATTCTTTGTTTTTTTTCATATCTTACAAACTTCATTCCTTCTTTCTTTCCTTTGTTCTTTGTCTTTCTTTCTTTCTTCTCTTTCTTTCTTTCCTCCTTTCTTTTTTTTGCTTTTTGTTTGTCATTCTCTCTTTCTTTTTTGTTTTTGTCATTCATTCATTCTTTCTTTCCTTTGTTTTTGTCTTTCTTTTTTGTTCTTTTTTTTTGTCTTTCTTTCTTTCAGTCCTTTGCTTTCTTTCTTCTCTTTCTTTCTTTCTTTCCATTGTTTTCTTTCTTTCTGCTACCCTCCTCTCTTCTTCTGTCTCTTCCCTTCCTCCTTCTGACACTTTCATTCATTTTTTTCCTTTGTTATGATCCAGCTTCCTTCACTTGTCATCCTTCAGGGGGATCAACACAACCAAATCTACCAAAGCAGAAATCAACATCAAAAACTAGAAGTACTTTTTCTTGCCTCTCAATTTCAGTAGAGGATCAAATCTTGTTGCCTGTTTGGCTTCCAATCAGTGTCACCCGTTTTTGCACACGTCTTTTCATTGCTTTGATCTGCATTCCCTCTCATCTTGCGGCTCAAGATTTGACTCTCCCTTTGGGATGCTTACAAATATAGAATATTAATTCATCTACACACCGTTTTTTTTACAGTTTTTTTCTCATTCTTATGATTCTCTTTCTTATTCTTCATTCGATTATTTTTTCCCTCTTTTCATTTTTTTTATACCTGCCTCTCACAGTTTCTCCAATCTGTCATTTTTAAAGTTTCTCTCTTCATTCATTGTTCAAAATTGTTCAAAAGAACAATGAATGAAGAGAGAAACTTTAAAACGACAGATTGGAGAAACTGTGAGAGGCAGGTATAATGATCTATTTTCCTTCATTTTCTTTCTCCCCCCTTCTTTCCTCTCTCTCACTTTCTTCATACTCACTCCTTACATGTCTTTATCCCTTTGTTTTCTAATCATATATCTTTCTCTGTTTTATCATGTAAGCTTCTCTTTTTCTCTCTCCTTGCTTCTCCCTTATGCATATGTCTTCTTCCCAGAATTTTCTCTGAGGCATTCTGATATGCCTTCCTCTCTCCTTTCTAACTTTGTTGTTTCTCTGTATTCATTTCCTTTCATCATTTAAACTCATGTGTAAGCTGAACTTTTTAGACTAATTTTTTAGGCAAACAATTTGGGGTCGATCTATACATGTGTAAAAGGCTAAAATCCATGCACGATGGTAAGGGATGGAAGTAAATCTTCAGACATGAAAAATAGAGATAAAAATATGGACAAGTTAGTAATGAGAAGAACTTATGATAGGTTAGCAATGTTTTTTCTGTCATCTCTGTTGAATTTATTTTGTACAAACTAGCTGATCACAGATATTGTATCGCAGTAACCATTGATCTAAGTAAACAATACCCTTTTGTTATTTTAACACTTAACATCCACATCAGGCTCATTTTATTACTTATATTAGTTCTTGATGCACCGCAAGGTGTTGGTACTGTTACTAAAGTGGACTTCTTACTGGATCATAGTAAGCCCAAAGTAATATGATGCTTTGTTAGACTAATTTGTTATTTCATTGCTCTGAAAAACAAGGATTGACCTATACAATAGGCATATCATAAAGTAATGATTTATTGGCCAAAAATCAATGTTGAGCTATACACGAATCATAACATAATGATTATTTGGCCAAAGATCAAGGGTCGACCTATACAAAAGTAATGATTGTTTTGCCAAAAATCAATGTTGAGCTATACACAAAGCATAACATAATGATTATATGGCCAAAGATCAAGGGTCGACTTATACAAAAGTAATGATTTTTGGGCCAAAAATCAATGTTGAGCTATGCACGAGGCATAACACAATGATTATATGGCCAAAGATCAAAGGTCGACCTATACAAATGTAATGATGTTTTGGCCAAAAAGCTGCTCTGCTTTTTAAAAAATCAGACAATTAAATCAAAATCGAGGCCTTTAAAAATTACTTTCTCTCATATTGTTAAACATTGTTTGGGCAGGGTGATAGCTGATCAGGGGGCTTTGAAAATGATGACATGTACAATACTAGAAAGCATTCAGAGTGCAGACTTGTACCTACATCATTGCCAGGGGAAGTAATTGTGCATGGATCTGATCCAAAATCTTTCTTCCGTAGCCCATTGCCAACCCTTCATTGAGAACTTGTGGAGATAATGTGTACACAATCATGAGCGTATACTTGAATGTATGAAAAAAAAGGAAAATATCCCTCAATCAAAAAAAATTCCTGGATCCGTCCACAGACAGACAGACAGACAGACAGATAGACAGACAGAAAGATACAACTGAATACATATTGGGTAGGGTTCGCAGAGGTAACAAGTAGCCAAATGTATGTTAATTTGATAGCATAATATGTTGTTCTGTTACTCTGAAATACAAGGGACAGACTTTCTATGAGGCACATCATAAAGTAATGATTTCCTGGACAAAAATCAAGTTTGACCTAAACACAAGGTATATAATAAAGTAATGATTTATAGCCAATATTCAAGGGTTGACCTAAACACGAAGTATATAATAATGATTTCTTGGTCCAAAATCAAGTGCTGACCTATACACAAGGCATACAATAAAGTAATGATTTCTTGATCAAAAATCAAGGGTTGACCTATACATGAGGTATATATATTAAAGTAATGATTTCCTGGACCAAAATCAAGGGTCAAACTATGGACAAGGCATATTATAAAATAATGATTTCTTGTCCAAAAATCAAGGGTTGACTTATGGTATAGAATAATAATTTCTTTTCTATATCTCTCTTCCTCTCTCACTAATTTTTATTACATTTCTTTATTTCTTCTTGCTTTCTTCAATCATTGCCATTACTTTTCATTCTTCTTCATTTTCTTTCTTGCTTTCTTTCTTTATTTATTTGCTCTCTTTTTTGCTTTCATCATTTTACTTTTTCTTGTTTGCTTTCTTTCTTTTCTTTCCTTCTTTCATACTCCTTCACTTTCATTCTTTCTTTTTCCTTTTTCTTGCTTTCTTTTAATTCACTTTTTTTTCACTTCCTTTTGTCAAACTCCAGGACAAAGTCAGAGTGGACTTTACTTTCCTATGTAACAAGAACAAGAACAAGAATAATCCTCACCAAAATAGGGGAGTAAACTGATATATAAAATCAGCATTTCACAATTTTCTGTAAACGGGTGTCATGGTATAAGGAAGAATTAATTAAATTTTGTGGTGGATCCAGGAATATTTTTTTGATGCGAGATATCTTTTCATTTCTTTTTCCATTGAGACCGAGCCGTAGAGGAGGTCGCTCTAATCAAATGTATTGGTCACAGAACTGACCCATATTCCGGAAACTATTAAAGATAGAAGCATGGGGTTTTCACCAATCTTTTTTGAGATTTATTACCTACGCTGCAAGTGTGGTGGTTTTTAGTAGTTGGGGAATTATTCTGAAGCGAGTCAATTTTGCTAATCCTTGCTTATATGGATGTAAAATACGATAGCTAAACACAGCCAACAAACAACATTATTTTACATTCGTATAAGCAGTGTTTACCTCATTTTTAGCATATATCGGGAAAAGATATGAAATTAGAAGATGTATAAGCATACACCCATGTCTTTCCGTTTGTCCATAAAATATCTCAATGAATTTCAATGAAAGTTTGTGGAAAGTTGGGCAATGGGTTTACAGAAGAAGTGATTAGATTTTGGGGCGGATCCAGGAATCTTTCCCTCCAGTAGTGTAGCTATATATCCACACTACACATTATCTGAAAAAGTTCTCAATCAATTCTAAATTTTCTGGTCTTTAGAACTCTAAGCCCTGGCTAAGAGGGCTGAGGGCTTTATTTACCCGACAATTTATATGGTTTTGCCTGAATTACACTGATTTGCCCGAAATTCTATAATGTTTTTTCCCAATTTGGGTGGGGGGGAAGTTGCCCCCCCCCCCCCCCAGCTTGTAAGCCTATATTGAAGGTATTTCCTGTTAGCTGTATTGTGGTTATGTCCCCATGCTGTGGCCATGGTAAGATTTGTTTGAATCCCAGTCACGCCAAGATACTCTTTATTTTTGCTATTATTCAATGAAGTTGGAAGGGATATATGTATTTACCTGCATGTTTCCATTTGTCCAAAAAATGTGAAATTTTGTGGAGATGGCTACAAAAGAAGTGATTAAATTTTGGAATGGATCGTGGAATTTTTTCCTCACCCAATATGTAGCTATATATCCAAATAAAACAAATTCTGCAAAAGTTTTAAATGAATTTCAAACTTTTTTGTCTTAGAAACGAAATAAAGCAATCGTATTTCAAGTGACAGTTAGCTGTGACTGTCTAGGTGGCTGTGATTACCAAGGTTCGAATCCTGGTCATGGCTTGACAGTGTTTAATTGTTTTTTTTTATTTTTTTAACCTCGGCAAATGAAGTTGGGAGAGGTATATGTTTTTACCTCTGCTAACGAAGTACACATCCATGTCTTTCTGTTTGTCCACATGATATCTCTAAAAGTTTTGAATGAATTACAATGCAATTTTGTGCAAGGGTGGATAATGGGATAGGAAAGAAGTCATTAAATCTTTGGGTGGATCCATGCACAGTTACCTCCCCAGAATCTCCAAAAGTTCTCAATGACTTTTGTGGAAATGTTGGTAATGGTCTACGGAAAAAGTGATTAAATGTTGGGCAGATCCAGGGATTTTTTACTCTCCTGCATTGTAGCTTTATGTCCACACAATACCACCAAATGTTCTCAATGAATTTCAATAAAATTTTGTAGGACGGTAGGCCATGGGCTAAGGAACAACTATTAAATTTTGGTGTGGATCCAGGAATTTTTCACAGTTACCTCCCGTGCATCAAATTTATTTTGTGAACTGACTTTCATTCAGTTTTGTAGTGAGGATGGGGTTGGCAGAGGTATGCACTCTCTTAGTGCTTTCTATTCTGAATATGTTTTTGCTAAACCATAGAACAGCAAAAATATTCATTGTATAAGCAAGTGAGGATTTGTTACTAGTATATTTATGCATCCATTCATGTTTGCCCACACAATATCAAAAGTTCTCAATGAATTTCAATGAAATTTTGTAACAAAGGAACAATTGATTAAAATTTGGAGTGCACCCAGGAATTTTTTTTGATTGAGTTATTTATATATAAAGACAAAACTCTAAAATTGAAAAATTGAAACTGCACTATATGAACTGATTTTCATTTAGTTAGTATGTAGCGTTGGCAGAGGTATGCGCTCTCTGAGTGCTTTCTAGTTCTTAGTTTACTGTTAGCTTGTCAGGATTTTCCCATGCATCTCTAGGAACAAAAGCAATTCCAGAATAGTTATTTATTTAATGTTTAGTTGATTTGTTATTGCATTTAGAATTTGTAGCTGGTTGGAATTGTTTACCTCTGTTTTTGATGTTGTTACTTTCAGGATTCTTCAATAAAGAAAAAACAACAAACACACATATACACACACATATACACACATATATGTACACACATATGTCCACACATATATACATACTTGGAAAAACAACACTCACATACATTATACACACTGTTTACAAAACAAAACAGCCTCTTAATCATTGAGTACATATTTCTAAATCTGGAATATACAACTGCCAAAACAATGTTACCTTCTTAGTTAAATGTTACATATTATTTGATGTTTTATCTTTATTATTCTTTACTTTTTGTATGCTCTGCTCATTATTGTAAGACTTTATTCGTTTCTGTTGTTGCTGTTTCAACTTATGATTTAGTCTTCTTTGTTTTCTATCTGTTTCCCCTTCTTTACACAAGGATTTTTCTTGACAAGATCAACCGATGAAAAGCATACCAACCCCTTCCAATCAATATTGTTTGCATCTTCAACTCATGTTCAAACAAATCTTTGTCTTACTTACTTATGCCTTAGTTACTTCCACTTGTCATCTCTTATGTTTATGCCTTTCTTTCCTCCTCCTCTTTTTGTCTTTCTCTTCCTTTCTTGAAAATTTTCTTTTTTATCTTCTTTCTTTTCTTTTTCTCTCACCTTCTTTATATTTGTTTTTCATCTCCCTTTATTTCTTTCACGTTTTCTTTTTATTCATTTTGTTTTCTTATCACCAATTCTTCTTTCTTGCTTTTTCTTTCTTTCTTTATCTTTCTTTTTTTCCTTTTTTCCTTGCTTACTTCTTTCTTTTATTCACCTTTTTTAATTTTGTTTGTGTTCTTATTGCCAATATTTCTCCTTGTTTCTTTGTTTGTTTGTGTCTTTCTTTCCTTTCTACCTTTCTTTCTTTTTCATTTTTACACTTCTTTCCCTTTTGATTTTCTTCAAATTCCCCAAATTTCTTTATCACTTCCTTCATTTTTCGTTGTCTTCTTTTTTTCTCTTTCTCTTTTTCTTCTTCATTTTCTTTCCTTGATTTATCATTGATTATTTCAGACAAACCAATAATATGAAACAACGCTCAAAATAAAAAATAATGGTTCCCATCTTCATTCCAAAACTGACTTCATCTCTTGCATTATTATTCCAAATAGCACAATTTCTTCAAATATCATTCTTTCTCATTTATAACATGCAACACAAATATTCTCATTTATAACATGCAACACAAATATTCTCATTTATAACATGCAACACAAATTTTCTTATTTATAACATGCAACACAAATTTTCTCATTTATAACATGCAACACAAATATTCTCATTTATAACATGCAACACAAATTTTCTCATTTATAACATGCAACACAAATTTTCTCATTTATAACATGCAACACAAATTTTCCCTTGATTTTTCAAACTGTTATTGCATTTACAGTTTTGTGTCAATATAACACATGTAACAGCTTTTTCCAAGATTAAAGATTGATATAATGAATAAATATGAAAACATTTGGATACTATATTTGAAAAATCAACTGATTGTTAAATAACAATAATATGGAAACAGCGATGTTGATCATAGGTGACCATAATTTATGTATTTAAAGATCTAATCATAATAATATATTGTCAACAAGTTGTTGCAAGTGAATGTAAAAGAATGTGTATTCATTTATTTCAGTTATTGACCACTGTCGAGGTTGACTATGGGGGTAACAGCCTTTTGCTACTAGAGCCTCAGCATGTATGGTAGTTATGGGAGAGTGGGTTTCCCAAATGCTCATTCAGCCACTCTCCATTCTATCAGCC
>VCCN01000741.1:1869335-1880969 GCA_006491835.1 Architeuthis dux | reverse complement strand
AGATAGATAGATAGATAGATAGATAGATAGATAGATGGACTCTATATATAATGCATACAGGTCGTAATCAGTTTATGTATCTCTATCTTTAAATACACACATGCACACACATCCATGGACATATATGCATACATACTTATATTTGTGCACAAGTATATATATATGTCTGTGTGTGTGTGTGTTTGTGTGTGTAAAGAATTAAAATGAATATAGAAACTGGCAGATTGAGGGATCTGCATTTTGTTATTGAATATCTACATATCTATATCTTAGTCAGTTCATATATATCGGTCTACACTTATCTATATCTATAAATTTATGTATCATGTAATGTAATATATAACGAGAGAGAAAGACAACAATATAAAGTGATACATTGATATTCTTGTATGCAGATAAACATCCATGAAACACATATTGAAAAGAACAGATGATAAAAAAGGGACAGTATGTTCATTCACATCTGTATAAATGTCACTATTATAAATTAACAATGCATAAAATTGATTGGAAAATGGAGATATAGGCATTCAGAGGCAATGGATGAGTGTTTCAATATTTTTTGTCTACCTTCTTTTTTTTTGTGACTTTCATGCATTTTTCCAATTCCATTCCTCCAAGACATGCTCAATACCGATTTTTTCAAATCCTAAATATCCTGATGCCTTTTGACAGACAATTGTAACAGATTTTAACAATGAATTACGTTTTGGCAAATTCAATACTTTCAAATCATTGGCAGAGAAAAACCTTTATGGAGATGTTTCTATGTATTTCCTCATCCTTCCACATCCTGACCCTGTTTATAGATTAAATTCAGTCTGTCTATCTGATTGTCTGTCTATCTATCTTTTATGCACTCATTCTCGTGCTCTGAGTTCTGCAATGCTTTCCAAAGCCATTGTTTGTAAGTTTGATCTCCTATGTCCCATTTTATGGTTGCTTTGTGATGTTTGACTATTACACAACGAGTTAGCATTCAAGTCCAGGTAAAAACCTGGATTATGTTCAGTTTTATGCAAGATAATCTTCCAGACACCTCATGGCCAGCACATTTACAAACTTACAAATGAAAACCTACAATATCCTTGAGATACAAATGTCAGTTTGTTATTCTATAGTGGCTTGTGAGTTTGATTCACAAGTCAATAATAGTAATGTTACAATTTTAATTATATGCTTAAATTATATTTATACACACACTCACCTACACATGCATATGAGTGTGTGTTTGTGTGTATTTAGGCCTTTACCTGGGTTCAAACATTGAGCACTGCCACTAAAGAGGTAGTAACCACTAATGATTGATTACTGACAAATGTATTTTTCAATTAAGAAGTTATTAAACAGAGGCTGATTGAGGGTTGCTATTATTGCAAAGTTCAGTGAAGAGTTTTCCACTTATTAATATTGATCTCATTGAATATACATGATTATGGCATGATGAAATCATTTACAACTAGAAAGCACTCAGAGAGTGCATATCTCTTCCAAGCCCATTGTCACTAAAAACTAAACAAAAATCAGTTCACAAAAAGTGACGATGCAGGGGAGGTAACTTCCTTAGCCAATGGCCTAACCTTTGACAAAATATCATTGGAATTCATTGAGAACTTTTGGAGCTACTGTGCGGGGGAGGGAAAAATTCTTGGAACCACCATAAAATTTAATCACTTCTTCCTTACCCCATGGCCTACCCTTCCAGCAAATTTCATTGAGCGCTACAATTCAGGGAAAGTATCTGTAAAATAATTCCTGGATCCACCCCAAAATTTAATCACTTTTTCCACCCTTCCACAAAATGTCATTGAAATTCATTGAGAATTTTGGAGATATTGTGTGGACAAACAGATAGACACATGAATACATATACCTCTTCCAACCTTGTTGGCAGAGTTAAATAACAGGAAGGACTCAAAGATGGCATCCCTCAGTGTTTCCACTTCCGGTAAACGATGGTTCATCTGTAAAGGTTTTCTCCAGTCGGACGGATGTCAGAGAATTATCTCCCTTTTTTGTTGCTTTAAGATCAACATGAACAGAAGCAGCAGGAGTTAACGAGAATATATACCCTTGCAGTCTGAACTGATGCATCCATAAAAATGGAATAAATAATAAAAACAGACTGCTGATAATCCAAACAAGTAAATATAGAGAATATAATGTAGATTTACAACTGTTTTGTATCAGAACAAGTCCACAGACCCTTATCAATGTCCAGCACGATTACAAGGATGGACATGATGACCGTAAGCCATATTGAGCTTCAAAGCTTGGCATGGAACAACTTTTGTGCCCCTATGCTGGTATTAACCCAAGCTACCCCTACCACTACCAACGCTTTTTGCATCATAGCCATGCTCATTCATCACAACTTCTCTGTTGGAGCCAAGAGTGTTACAAGTGGGGATAGTGGAACTGAGCCAATTTTTGAAAAGTCTAACAGACAACTCCAAGCATTGGGATACCAATATTCTTTCTATCTTTTGATGTTTACCTGACAATCGCAGACCTACTGTTGAATGGCATGAAGAACCAACTTGTGGCAGCAGGCATTCTAAACTCGATCAAAGCAAAAGATTTATTATGGATTGGCCATCATGAACTTCATTTCTTGTTGGTTGCTGCTTGTTCTCACCAGGTGGCAATTGTATGGTCTCGTGCCTAGCTTCTATACACATAATGTTCATAAATACATCCTTTTTTGTGGGGAAAATGACACATGGAAACTATTTTTTGTCATGGTTTTGTATTTATGAAGTGTTATAAATACTAATCTTTTTGCAAAGACAGCAGCCTTTACCTGGGAAAATAATGAAATAGTCTTCCGAAAGAAGTAACTCTTGCATAAAAATATGAAAATTATTTCCCTTGGTGTTACAGACAAAACATGGTGTATTTTATAAGTAGATATACACAAATGTATGTACATGTATATTGGTCACTGTCAAGGTTGATAATGGGAGTAACAGATTTGTATTGCCACTGCCTTAGCAGGTAAAGGTGTTATAATAATAGAATAGTTTTGCTTAGTGCTCACTCACCCATTCTCTTTTCTATCAAAACATATCTCAGTACATCTATAAACTTTTATATATACATTTTAATCAATTATAAATTTAGACTCAATAAAGAGGAAAATTGACTTATGAAAGCTAATATGTTTTAAATTTCTATTCTTGATTTGAGATTAGTGAGGTTTGGTATTAGATACATCATCTAGACTTAATAAAGCATCTTGAAACACATATCAGACAGGATAATTACATTTTATAATAATAGATACAGGGGTCATCATTTAAAGTCCTTTTAAAATTATCTCCCTTACATTTCACCTGATAGATTCGTTTAGAGGACAATAGCGTTGTGGATAAAGATGCTGGTCCCTGTTGATTTGTCTGTTTTGTTACCTGGAGTCATGAGTTCAATTTCAGGGTTAGGCAGTGTTAGAGTACACTGACTTTGTGGAAGATCAGTGGCACCATAAGAAGGTGCTGTGACTGAATATAATAAAAGCAAGGAATGGGAACAATATATATCTCTGGATGAAGGGCCTCCGAGACAAATTTTATATGGTGGTGCAAGGCTGATTTCAGCCCCACCCCTATCCTTTAGCCATCCCATTTAAAACTTTTTAGCATGCCATACTATATTTGTGCACTGGTAAATTTGGTTGAGTCAACCTAATTATAGTAATTGATGCATTGACTTAAAACTTTCAATACTCAGATCTACCAAAGAAATTCTTGGCCCTCCTTGGTTCTCCAGGTGATGGTGTGACCGGTTGTAGGCCGCTCACAGAAATCCTGTCTGGATGTAAAAGAGAAACCTAAAGTCTACTGGATGCAGCACACTCTTAAGGAAGGCTAGAGAGCATAGTAGCAAAAATGTTGATTTAAATTAATAAAGATGAGAATGTTAGACTAAACATATTGCTGATGAATGTACATTTCTCTTATTCCCAGACATTAATTTGTCAGTTTTAAAATCTGTGATACCCAGATGGGTATGCAATCTATAAACACTGTCTTTGACATATGGCAACACTAATCTTGAGGTGTTTCTCTCTTTCACTAACACCTGACCTTTTCTTGATTGCCTTCATCTTTCTCCAGCAAAATATTTTGTTACGCTTTTTCCTCGGAGGTTCCTCACCTTCTAATAGTGTAGTCACCCTTCACGCTAATCCCTTCCAACTACCCACTTGTTCCTTTTTAGTAACATGTTCAACTTATCTATCAGCCATTCATCACGGATGTTTTCTTCATTTTTTTTTTTTGCTTTTTCATTCCTGTAAGCCTTGGTAAGAATTCCTGTCGTCACTGTCATGATGCATTTGCCAGAACATACTGCTCATTCATGTTTTTTACATAACTTCAGGCATCATTTTGTATCCTTCACTACCACCACCACCACCACCACCATCATCATCATCATCAGCAGCAGCATCAGCATCATCAGCAGCAGCATCGACTTTTATCTTTTTTTCAAATGTTATCATTCTTTCTTCCTTTCTCTCTTTCTTTCTTTCTGTTGTGGCCTTTACTTCTTTCTTTCCTTCCTTGTTATTATTGTTTGTATTCTCTTTTTCTCTTTCTGTTTAGGTTTTACTTCTTTCTTGTTTTTCTATTATTGCCTGTATTCTTTTTTTCTTTCTTTATGCTATTTTCTGCATTCTCTTTCCTTTTTTATTTCTCTCTTTCTATTTAAGTTTTTACATCATATGTATGTGATTTTTACATCTTTCTTGTTTTTTTCTATTATTTTCTGTATTCTTTCTTTATGTTGTGGCCTTCCTTTCTTCCTTGGTTTTCTTCTTTCTTTCTTCTCTTTTATTATTGTCTATATTCTTGTTTTCTTTTTCCTTTCTTTCTGCTTAGATTTTCCTTCTTTCTTTCTTTCTTTCTTTCTATTATTGCCTGTCTTTTCTTTCTGTTGTTTCCTTCCTAACCCTAACCCTGTCATCACTATCCTTTTCTCTAATTTTATTTTTCTCTCATCTTTTTTATTGTTTCTATTTTCTTCCTTTTTTATCACTTTTCTCTTTCTTCTCTTCCTCAATCATCTCTCATCTCTAATCTTAATCATCTCTTCTTTTCTCTATTCTCCCTCACTTTTATTATCTCTACTTTCTTTATCACCATCATCATGATCATCATTATCATCTTTCTTTTTTACTTTCTATTATTCACTCTATTAATATCTACTGAGATTAGATGAATCTGGCACAAGGCCAACTGGCACCAGGAAGATTCGTTTAAACCAGTCTTCAAAGTAGTGAAGATCTGCCTGCCTTGAAAATTAGCATTTGAAATTCTGGTTTTTACCTGGACTTGAACCATGGGCGTTTGCTGGTGGGGAGGTGGGGTTGAAAGTTGGAACCTTATAGAGGCCAGGGATCAAGGGGTTACTATGAACAGAGACAGATTAAGATGAGTCACAGATTAAGCACTCCCTCATCCCTTACCTGACAACAACATCCAGATATATCTTTTTGTCCACCCTGGAATATATCCTTTTATCTCCACCTCCCTGAAAAAGTTGTAGCGGATGCCCATGGCTTGACCACCAGCATCTGGCACTGGTTGAAAATATACAACTGTTTCAGCCACTAAGCAGGTAATACTATTGATTCTACACTGTCTTTCATTATCTTTAACTTTCTTTCTTCTTATAGCCTCTATTTTGCTTTCTTCCCTTCTTTTTTATTACTATCATCATAATATTTCTTTTTCTTCCTCTTTTCTTATTTTTACCATCTTTTATTATCACCATTAACAGCATTGTCTTTTATTTTCTCCTTTTCTTTCTTTTGCTTTCCTTTTCTTTTCTTTCTCATTTACTTTTTCTTGTGACTTTACCTGTATTTCATCTCCTATCACTTTCTTCGTCATCCTCTCAATATCACCTCATCATTTTCTTTCTTTTTATCGTTTCCCATTTTTACTATTCTTTTACAGACTTCCTGTTTTTCCTTTCCTTTTCCTTCTCTTTTACTTTCATCTCTTCCTCTCATTACTTATCTCAGCACCATCAGTTAAACAAGAAGACTTCCAAGAATTAAAAAACTGATAGCAAGATATATTTTCCCTATCCTCATTGTGAGATCTTCAAAATCCTTTTCAGTCCCAAAAATATATAAATAAATGACTAAGTACATAAAAAAAACTTCTCTTCACCTGGTGGATTGCATCAAATACCTCTGCAGCCCTTGTGAAAGACTTTCCCAGCATGCATTTGGAAGAACAAGATCTCTAACTCTAACAGGTGTTGTCTGATGGTTCCCTGCACTGAGCCTTTCTTCACCACCTTCTCTCAAAGGCAAAATACACTCAGCAGGGTAATGTCATCTGATAAGTATGTTGTAAGTGCACAAACCGATAAAAGCAGGTACTGACTCTAAGTAAGTCTTTATGACATTGAATTGCTTTAACAAATGTATGCCTATAGGTACAAATGATGCAAAAAAGATAAAATGAACCACCCAGCTGTAGAAACCTGCATTCCCTCACTTCTTTTTTAGCACTACACCACTGCCTATTCTGCTGTATAAATCAACCTTACTTCCATTTGCATGTTATACAATGTAGTTTCAGCAATAATTGTGCATTTATTTCTATCAACTCTTATTAACTCTATAACCTGTAGTTATGTGAAATCTTTTCTACATCAGGTTTCTCATATAAAATTGGCAGTTTATTTAAACAAAATAAATTAGAAAAAATTCAAAGAAAAATGTATTTATTTAATCAAAATATTCCCCCCTCAACCTCTATGCATTTATTAAATCTTGAGAGTAAGTCATCAATTCCTTTCATAAAGAATTCTTAAAAAAGGATAAATTCTTCAAAGACTTCTTAAATTTAATCCTGAAAGGAAGTAGCCTTGAATAGCAGGGAATAGATAGGTTACAATAGGTCAACTACTTCAATTTTAGTAATGTCATCTTTGCAACATGAGAGTGGGTATTTTCATTCAGCAAAATGACATCCTTTCTATTTGTCGAACTCAGTGCTGTTCGATTTTGAGTGCTTTATTTCAAGCTGGTCTACATATAGCATTAATCATTTCACTGCTTTGAAGGATATATCAAACCACTCTTGTTCCATCAAATGCTCACCTTGATCTGCCAGGGATGATAGCGCAGTTTTGATTGATGTTTTGGCTTTTCAACCATATCCTACCATATGCAGACATTCTCTAGTTATTATACAAAACCCATTTTTCATCACAAGTGATATGATGCAAAAGCTGATCGTGATTAATGTAGATCTTAATACTTCTGACTTTTTGTTCATCATTCATTTCAAATGGAATCTATTTGTCAAGCTTGTTTTTTTTCCCAATCTTAAAAGATTTGAAATGGTTCCATTTGATTTTTAAAAAGTGAGTCATTTAGAGTCTGCCATGCATTTTCCCAAAACACACTTGAAAAGTTGTTTGTTTTAGATATTTTCCCTCCTAAGTATAGTTCAAGAACTTGTAAACTTTGCTAAACTTGCTCTCATAAACAAAAATCATAACACCTGTTTCCAAACCGGAAATTCTGAAGAGCTGATATTATCAGGGGAAGTGGTGTCTCTACATCAGACTCAGTTGCTCCTGCATTGCTCCTGCGTTGCTCCTGCATTGTGTGACACATGAGGCAATGAATTTGTTTCCATTTCTCAAACAATCCATGGAGACCCTTTCATTGTTTCTGTAGCAATTGTCCCTACATGGTAAAAAATAAGTCCAATAGAGGTTTATTTGTATAACATAGCAACTAATGGTATTTCACACTTTGTCAAAACAATAAACTTTTATATCAAATTTTAATGCTTATACTATTTCAATGATATTTTTAAAAAATTTGTTAAAGGTTTAGTTTAAATATTTTTAGATGCCTAAGGATAGAAATACAGTTTTACAGTTTGCTGGAGGAACTGATGTCTATTTATAATACAGTAAAATAATCTAAAAACAGTGTAGATCGGGATCAATGTTTATTTGGACAAAACAGAAAATAACAAAGCTTTATAGTTCATTAAAACTCTAAAGACAGAAAAATATTACAACAGTCTCAAGTTATGTATGATTGGTTGAAAAATATATTTGTCAAAGATAAGAGCTATCATCAGAGAAACAGGCTTTTCTTTTTAACTTTTCTTTTTTTATAAAATAAAAAAAATTCTTTTTCTATAAATTCCATAATTAAATCCACTATTCTGTCTGAATTTCTGAGATGACAGATTATCATTATCATCACTGATTTCTTCCAACTACTGTGCTCATCTTTGTTGTTATATTCACATTGTGTCCATCATCGTAACCTCTTGACTTCTTCATATGTTTGTTGTATTTGGTAACATTCTAGGAATTATCATTATTACAGAAAACCAGGGAAAATACTTTGATGACTGAATAATGAGGCTATGAATTTATAGGAATAAAAGATTTTGTAAAGAAAATGCTAAAATCTTTTGCATCAACCTTGAATTGTATAACTGTAAATGTGTCATTAGTGGATATAAATTTTTAGAAATTGTAACATATTATTTTAGATCTCATAATATGGCCTAAGTTTTCCAGTTGTGAGACCATCAAAAGATTTATAAGGTAACAGAGTTATAGTTGAAGACATTATGAAATGCCATGACTCATTGCTTTTACTGAATGGCAATGTTCAGTGTTAGAGAAACAAGGTGTGTCATTATATGACTATCTCAAGGATATCTGTCCAGAGCTGTCTTGAGGGCAGAAGCCATCCTTAACATCAAAGGGATAATTATTACAGGACAGTCAGAAGCGCTAAAGTGTTAACGCATTAGCTGCAAATGACGGATATTTCCGTCATTGCAGTTCTATGGCTAATGCGATAAAATTTCCATTTTATTGTGATTGATGGCAACTCAGCATTATCTGTGAGTCAAGGCTTTTTTCTGGCAATGGATATCTTGCAATGGATATCTTGCAATGGATAACTTGCAATAGACAAGGGCTTTTATCATGCAATGGATAATTATTATGTTAATGGGTTAAAATCTCAAATTTTTGAAGAGAACCAAAGTTTTATCATAAAGTACTTACCAAATCTTCAAGTGATGAGCAGTTAGAGCTTTTAGAATGCGGATCGGGAGAAAAACAGATCAAACTGGAATGCGGACTGGAAAATCAATCCCAATAAACAGTGATACCAAAATAGGATATTAATTAATAGAAAAGGGAAATGAAAGCCCAAATTCTGAAATGTTAAGGCAGAATCAGAAGTTATCTTTACTTAAATGCTAGTTGGATAAAGAAGGCAATGTTACTTATTATTAAGGGAAATTGAGATAATATTACTAATTAGCGAAATATTGTTTCTTCCTTTCTTTCTGTTTCTTTCTTTCCTTTGTTTGTTGTTTGTCTTTTTAGAAACTGTCAACCAAAACTGTCAACATAGGTTTCTATCAGTTTTCAAGTTGGTTTGCCTGGCTATGCATGTATCATGTGTACAGGCTGCATCAATGGCGCTAGAGTGCTGATTTTTAACACCCCCCCCCCATAATAGGTTTTTAGTGGGGAGTTCAATGTGCAATGTAAGTTTATGCTAAATTGGTCCCTTAGTTTGTGCTCGTGCTAGTTTTTGCAAATTCAGACGTTTTTTTAGTGATCATGGCCTAACAAAGGTGACAGAAGTAACTTATTCATTGATCACCCCAAGTTCCAATTTTTTATTTGATCACCCCCAATACGGCATGCTGCCAAAAGATGTTGATCACATGATGGTTTCTATTGAGTGACTAGCCAGACCTGTCATTGTTTCTTTTCTGAACCACTTTTCTCCTATTTTCTCTGCATTGGCTTCACCTTTCAATTTCTCTTTCTTTTTCTTCTTCAGTTTCACCCTCTTACTTATCCTTTTACATTTCTTTCTCCTTTTTCTTTCTTTCCTCTTTTTCTCATCATCACTCTCTTTTTTTCCGGGATTATTTCTTTTTTCCCTTCTTACTTTCTCTGTACACTTTTATTTGCTTTTTTCTTCCTCTCTTTTATCTTCATTTACCTATTGTTTATTCATTTATCTTTCTTCCTTCATATTCTTTTTACCTTTTTTCTTTCCTTTTTCTTTCTTTCCTATTATTACTCTGTCCCTCAGTTACAATATTACCTTCTAGCGGACATCAAAAGTCCAATGAAATCTATCATTAAGTACCATCATGGCTGCTAACTCATTACCCAGCATGCCTCACAGTATGCAAGAAAACCATCTTTGTACTTCCCAGGCCAGTTTTTGACATTCTCGGTCTTTCCTGCTTCTTGGTCGCAGTTCCGTACAGCAGGGGGTTCTCAAGTTATTCCTCGAGCCTTCCAAGATGGAGAGAGAGCACTTTCATCCAAGTTTCTTGCCAAGAATTTAGTTTCTGCCAGCCATCCCTACCCTTCTTCACTGCCTTTCTCTATCTTGTCTTCCTCTTCACCACAGAGTGATGACATTATAGAAGAGAGGAGGAAGCCAATCAGAACAAGTTGGGGATGTGCCTGTCATGTCTGGAGAGTGTGTTTTGCAAGGAAGTCAAAGTAGATAGGTTGTCTCTGTGTATATATTATTTTTTGTTTTAGCTCTTTAAAAAATAAAACACACAAATATGTGTGTATATTTATGGTTATTGGTATTTGTGTTAGAGAATATATGTGTGCATATACAAATGTGTGTGTATGTGTGTGCGTGTGCATACATATATAAGTGTATACATATGTTAACTTGTTTCAGATTACAATATAAATTCCTGTGCAGGAAAGAATATGTGTGTGTGTGCATGTATATAGCACTTTGTATACACACACATACATATATACATACTCACACACACAAACACATACAACTACTTATATAATAACAAATGTAATTTTCTGTCCATAACAATGGACTTTCCCAATTAAAGGTAACAATTTTGCTGATAAAAATACTTTCAACTCATCATGTAAAAATATGGACTCCTCCAGTGAAATGAATTCATTCTTTTTAAAAAATAAAACATCAAATGAAATTCAAATATGTCTGAACTTTTCTACTGAGACTAATGAGTAAATCATATTAAATATAATAGATCCGGATGTATGTTGTATAGCAATGATCAGCAAGATTATCTTGCTGCTATTGTTAGTGGGTTCAATCCTCATTGGATCTCTTACTATTGATAGTATGACACCTAACTGCTATGTTAATAAATAATATGGGGAAAAAAATAAATGGATCGGGACAAACATTGCATAGTAGTGATCAGTGAGCTAATCTTGCTGGCTGTTGTTAGTGGATCCCTGCTAGTGATGGTCTGATAACAAACTATGCTAAGTTAATAATCATATGAAAAATAAATGGATCAGGACACACATTGTATAGTAATAATCAGCAAACTAATCTTGCTGGCCGTTGTTTGTGGGTTCAATCCTCATTGGATCTCCCACTATTGGTGGTCTGATACCAACTCATGCTACGTTAATATACTTATATAATGAATACTGTGATATTTTTGTTTCTCTCCATAACAATGTTCTCTTTATTTACAGGTAACAATTTTGCTGATAAAAATATCTCCTACCCACCATTTGAAACTGTGGACTCTTCCACTGAGACAAATTGAATAATATTTTATCATAAAAAAAATCATC
>VCCN01000741.1:1853802-1864901 GCA_006491835.1 Architeuthis dux | reverse complement strand
AAAAACACAAAATACACACACATGTTGCATTACAAATGTAATTTAAATGGATTTTCATTTGGATCTTATATAATGGAACTACATAAATAGTTCAAATTGGTGAAGTGAAATTTTTAAAAAAACCTGTTTTAAAAAATTCAAAGAATGAGAAACTGATAAGTGTATATGTTTGCTATAAAACCCCTAAATAAGATCTGGTGCAAACAATTATCTTCAGAAATTGCATAATTAGTTAAATAAAGTCCATCTGTGTGCAATCTAAGTGTTACATGATCTGTTCTGAAAGGCCCAAGAGTCTGCAACACCACTAAGCAATGGGCACCACCAAGCAAGAGTCACTATGAAGACCAAGGAGGAGCACTCCGAAGAGGTCAGGAACAAAGTTGTGGAGAAATACAGATCAGTTGGGTTATAAAAAATGTTAAGTAAGTATCATGAGTTATTCCCTTTAGGCGGAGGAATTCTTGTCTGCTTCCACTGGAGAAGAAATGAAAGATAACCCTAGAGGCGCTAGAAAGCTCCACAGCAGAGATTGGAGTATCTGTCCATAGGACCACTTTCAGCTGTACACCCGAAAGAGCTGGGATTTATAGAAGAGTAGCCAGAAAAAAGCCATTGCTTAAAGAAAAAATAAGAAAACATTTGGAGTTCGCTAAAAGGCATGTGGGAGACAAAACCTAACACCTCTCAGCAAACTGAGAATACAATACACACAGTGAAGCATGGTGGTGGCAGCATCATGCTGTTGGGATATTTTGTATTGGCAGGGACTGGAAAATGGTTAAAATTGAAAGAATGATGGATGCCACAAATACAGGGAAATCTTTTAGGAAAACCTGTTTATCTTCCAGAGATTTGAGACTGGAATGGTGTTTCATCTTCTAGCAGGACAATGACCCTAAGCATACTGCTAAAACAACACTAAAGTGGTTTAAGGGGAAATATTAAAATGTCTTTGAATGGCGTAGTCAATGCCCTAGACCTCAATCCTATTGAGAAGTCTTAAAGATTGCTGTGCACCACTGGAACCCATCCAACTTGAAGGAGCTGGAGAGGTTTTGCAAGAAACCTAGTGGCTAGTTGTGTGAAGTTTATAGAGACATACCCCAAGAGACCTGAAGCTGTAATTGCTGTAAAAGTGGGTATATAAAGTATTGACTCGGGTGGGGGTGAATAGTTATGCACACTGAATTTTTTATTATCTTATTTCTTGTTTTTTTTTCAGAATAAAAACTATTTTGCATTTGCAAAGTGGTAGGCATGTTGTGTAAATCAAATGATACCCCCCCCCATCCATTTGAATTCCAGGTTGTAAGGCAACAAAATAGGAAAAATGCCAGGGGTTGGGGGTGAATACTCTTTCAAGGCACTGTATATCTATATCTTGTTTTATATATATTTAATAAGCTTAATGGGTGCCATGAAGATTGTAATGCACCAGTCTTCCAAAGAGAGAAGGCCATTTTGTCTGAAAAATCAACATTTGAAATCCTGACTTTTTACCTTTGCTTAAATACTGGTGCTAGTCGCTAATTATCTCAAGTATGAATTATCTATTTATCTCAGTCTGTTCATATCTATCTATCTATTAGAAACCGTCAACCAAAACTGTCAAAATAGGTTTCTTCGGTTTTCAGGTCAGTCCAGCTGGCTGGTTATGTATGTATTTTTGTATCATGCATACAGGCCACATCAATTATGTCTAGAAAAAACTTTCTTTTTTTTAAAAGATTCATCCCCCATAATAGGTTTTTAATGGGGGTTCAATTTACAATGTAAGTTTATGCTAAATTGATTCTTTGTTTTTGCCCGCTTGTTTTTTGAAAATTTGAAAAAAGGTGAGAGAAGTAACTTATTCATTCGTCACCCTTTTTTTAATTGATCACCCCCAACATGGCATGCTGCCAAAAGATGTTGTTAACATGATGGCTTCTATTGAGTGACTAAGCAGGCCTATCTATCTATCTATCTATCTATCTATCTAAGTCTGTTCATCTCTCTCTCTCTTATATATATCAATGAAAATAATGAACAAATGTCATGTGGGATTTTGTTAATATTTCAGTGTTTATTCACATCATCCTCTAAACATTATGTATGAAAGTGAAATTTGCTACCTATTTACATAAGCACATACAATGAAATGGACCAATGGAGTTTGTTTGCATGTTTTCATGTATATGAAGGTGAATCATTAAGTCTGTAGCCTGACACAGTTATCAGCTGAAATGTGTACTGTATAATATTCAATCTATATGATCTATAGAGAATCATTGGATCAAGTGCATTGTCAAGAATGAAAACTATGTTGAAAAATAAATATATGTTGTATAAAATATATGATTTTTTCATCATTAGGCTATAGAGTTATTGATTTACAAATAGTTTTCCCTGTCTCCTTTATAATTGTCTCCTTGGGTATACATAGTGATCCAAATGTTTTTTAAGATTCCATGCAAAAGTCCATACTAAATATTTGAATGTACAATGCAAATATCTAAAATTATATATAAACTCACATCTGTGCCAAAACGATACTTGTAGCTAATTGATATTTGATTGACAAACAAGAAATTCTGTTAGTTTCTGAGTTTGATGTGAATAAACATTGAAATATTAACAAAATCAATAACTTAAGTTGTTCAAATTTCTTAGATGAAGTGCTGTTATAAAAAAGCCATAAAAAAAGATGAGGTTTACTTGACTATGTGTCACTTTGAATTGCTGACCCAATAGCTCTGGAATGTGGCAAGTGTAATAGTTATCCATTACAAGATAAAAGGCTTTGTCCATTGCAAGATAATCCATTGCAAGATAATCCATCGCAAGTTAAAAGCCCCGATTAACAGATAGAATTGAGTTGCCATCAATCGCAATAAAACAGAAATTTTATTGAGTTAGCCGTAGAACTGCAATGACGGACATTTCCATCATCTGCCGTTAATGGGTTAATTTATCAGGTACTTTCCAATCAATTTTGCTAAAAGTACTCTTGCAGATTCAACTTTTAACCAGGACTACTATTCTGGCTCCAAAGATGCTGAAACCAGTAATAAATGGTACAATACCATTTGACAATGAAAATCAAAATTTGAAAAAAAAGAGAAGAAAATGAAACAAAGATTCTGAGATTCCTTGATCCAGACTGATTGGCACTTTGAACACAATAAGCCAGACATAATCAACCTTGCCTACAAGAGAACATCAATCTTTTGGCACTGATGCTGTACCAAAAAATTATAATAATAGAGAATATAATATAATAATAGAATATAATAATAGAGAACATATCCTTTTGTGACTGGATCAACAATAGATTATGGTTTTGCATTGTCATTGTTGAAGAGTGATGTGAGAAATACGAACTTATCTCTTTTGCATTGTTATCTTCTTCAACAACATCCTTTCAGTGCAAAGTCATCATTGCTCAAAAACAGAGATTCCTACCAGCTACTTATTTGGGATTACTTGAGACAGGCCTCAGGGTGCAATAATCTCTAGAATGGTGCTTCTAATAAACAAAATAGGAAGATGGGGTTCTTTTCTATATATACTAATCTCGGTTTAGTCCAGCACAAGACTGAAAGTAGGAAATGGGTGGGAGAAAGATTGTGTTAAACCAATCTTTCAAGTGGGGAAGTCCTGTCTGCCTGCCTAGAAAATCAGCAATCAAAATCCTAACTGGTTAGATGGGAGCCTGTTTTTTTTAGCCACAAGCTAAAAATATATGAGAGATAGTTGTTTTGAGAAATAAAAAATATATTTTAGCAATTCTATCAGATTCTCTTTCAAAAACTGTTAATTGCGTAGCAGTGCTGCTTGGTCCAAATAAACAGCACATTGGTCATAATAAATGAAACAAATTAGCAATGATTACATACGTTTGAATCGGTTCTTACAAAATTGGTTCTATTTTGCGGCTGGTCCTAAAAACCAATAGTGCTATTAGGCGGATTCCACTGTATTATGATAAAGACAACAATTGTAAGGAAACTGAATTTTATAGATGAAGCATCGTCATTATTGATTTCTTGGCTATTTTCTCATTCCATCATATTTTGTTGTTTTTTATGCACTGCTCAAGTCATTTTACATTCTATGATCATTAAGCAAACTGCAATTACCTTCCAACGGGATTTGAACATGCATCCTTTATCCTTTGGAATTTGTTTGACATATCAGTTTACTGATTGGCTACAAGAGCAGTATTCTTCATTATCCAATTTCTATTCCACATCATCTTATTTGTTTACACCTTATAGTAGTATATGTAGTAGTAGACATAAATATGGTTAACTTTGTGTCTTCATTAATAAGGCCTCGTCCATGTCTCAGTGGAAGCTTATTCTTTATTTCCAATCCATGCTGCTTGCTTAATAATTGTAGAATGGAAAATGATCTGGGCATGTTGATAAAAAGCAACAAAAATAAGATGAATAGAAACTCAAAAAAATGAATAAAGACAATGTTTCATTTAAGAAATTTGACAAGTTAAGACTATCACATTTATTACTACTAGGTGTAAACAAAGAAAAATAAGATTAAAAGGAAAGCTAGTTATAATAAAGAAAATAGAGAATCATTGTATAATTGTAACAACACCTCATCTCTGAGTTGCCATCAATCACAATAAAACAGAAATTAGCCATAGAACTGCAATGATAGAACATTCCATCATCAACAGTTAATGGGTTAATAAACATTGGTCAGTATAAAGTTTAAAGAGAGAAACTGTAAACGCTTTTCTTTTTTCCAGATTGTATAACAAAATAGTAACTATCATATATTTTGGTTGCAGATTTGAATGCACTTTATATGAAATTCACAAGTTGAAAAACAAAGATTTCAATCTACAATTTTGGATATAGTATGTTCTTAAGTTTATTGTTTCCAATTAATTAAATCATTAAAATAAAAAATACTGAATTAAATTGACAACTGAAGGTAAGTAAATATGTAATCTCTAAATAATAAGCAGAACATGAATAAAAATGCTACTTTGCATGTAGATATATCTCAACTCCTGAAACTGTGCGGAGAACATTTTATTTGCCAATCCATTTTTACTTTTATATTTATCTTTTAAATTAAACCCATTGTTGATCCCAAAGTATTTATTTATCCTCTGCACAGATATTGAATCAGTTCAACAAAATTATTGCAACAAATGCACAGATTGATAGATCTTATATTTGGCAATAAATATAGAATTTCCACAGGCTGCACTGGTTGGAAATAGATCCACAATGTATTGATTAACAAACTAGAGAGGTGGTCTCTAAGTTAATATTTTGATGTTAATTTGTAGCATATTTCAAATTTTGCATGTAAAAAATGACAGATATTAACAGAATAAAAATGCAATCAGAAGACATACTCACAGAGATCCTTTATTCTTATATGACTGCGGTCAATGATTCACACACGTGTCTCTTGAGCTCCTCAAACCAATAACAAAATGGCTGCTCATTTACCAGAACTTAAAACAGTACCCCCTACTTGATAAGAACTCTCCTGTCTAAGGGGAATAACTCAAGATACTTACTTAACACAATGAATAAGTTACTTCTCTCGCTTTTTGTTGGGTAATGATCAAAAAAGTTTAAATTTTCAAAAAACCTATATGGGGGTATTTTAAAAAAGCAAAAAATCTGTTTTTTCGGGATATACTAAGGAGTAAATGTTTAAATTGTCAGCCCGCTAGCTCCATTGGTATGGCCTGTACGCATGATACGTAGATAGCCAGCCAGCCAGACCAACTTAAAAACTGAAGAAGCTACTGTGGCTCATTGGTAAATGCCTGCTGACAATATACAATGGGTTACCCTGTTGAACATAGTTTCTTTGAAATCTTTCATTTAGTATGTCATAAACTTTCAGATTCTATTTCCCAAGTAATTAATTCATTGAAATTAAACTATAACATAATTGATGATGTTTGTAAAGAGGAATTCAATTGACAATTTAATGTAGCTAAAAATGTCCTGTCCAAATAATAAATTGAACACAATGAAATAAAATTCCACTTTGCTTGTACATATCCACCTACTTAGAGACATGCAGAGAACAATTGGTTTGCAGTTGCCATTTAGACCTTTATATCTATCATTAATGTTTCTTTTGAATTCATTATTGGGCCAAAAGTGTTAAATAATATTATGCATGTGAATATATTATATATTCCATGAATAATGAATCACTTCGAGAAAATTATTGTAAAAATTAGGTAAAAGATTAGGTAATAGAATTTCTATGGATCACCCTTAGTTATCAAATGATTACTTTAACTACTTAATATCCAAGATTTTTTTAATAATCAGGTTTGTCTTGTTTTCCTAAGCTCTTTTTCAGCATTTCCAGTTCATCATGATATTGACAATTTAATGTAGGTAAATGTAGGTAGGGTCGGTGCAAGGGTTTCACACTCCTCAGGCAAGACGTAAAATTTGAGCTAGACTTTTGTGTTTTGCAAGACATCAAATTTCCGTCCCCAGTTGTATTCTAGCAACTATTTTTTTCAGTTTGGAGTGAGCTCCAAGGACCTTTGCAGGTAAAAATGCCCTGCCTTAATGAGATGAGCATGAGGCAATAACATTCTACTTTGCATACAGATATGTCTCACATGAAACAATGTGAAAAACATTTGATTTGTAGTTTCAGTTTTTACTTTTATATTTATCTTTTGAATTAAAATCCGATGTTGAGCCCAAAGTATTTAATTATCCTCTGCACATGAATATATCATACATTCCACAGATATTGAATCAGTTCAACAAAATTATTGCAACAATTGCACAAATAGATAAATCTTATATTTGGCAATAACTATAGAATTTCCACAGGTTGCACTAGTTCTAAATAAATCTCATGTCAAAACTTATAATATCCTATAATTAATTATGCTCTGCACATGAATATATCGTAAATTCTACAGATAATGAATCACTACAATAAAATTATTACAATTACCCAAATAGATAAATCTTATATTTGGTAATAACAGAAACATTTCTATAGATCTTGTTTGTAACAGATGATTGCACAAAATATATTTTGACTAGTTTTCTTCTTATTCTTGCTTCTTATCACAACATTCTAGGTTGGTTCTTAATGTAAGTAATATGAAGTTAGAATAAAGAACTTGCTTCTGATGAGACTTAAATTCCTGGAATATGGGATATGACTTCAAGTCTCATTGGAAGCTGCTCTAACTTCAACTTCTTACTTTAATGATAAAAGCAACAATAAGAAAAACTAGTCAAAAGTTAATAAGGAAAATATTTAACACTGACACCCAGGATTCCAGGTGACCAACACCCAAGGTACCACCACTACACATTTAGAAATAGGAACTGCAAATGTAATTACATTATACAATATATATTAGAATTGACTGTGTCTGATCAATGTCTGCGGGTCTGATTAGGGTCAGTGGGTCATGAATCCGGGGGCGTTAGAATGTATCAATGTTTGTAAACGAAACACATATGTCAGCAGCGCTAAAGTGGCCACTTGTATTTATGGACTTTCAAAAGGCGGCTGTGTTCAAAGAGTTAAGAATCTATTTCTACTAATTACTCATCTCAGATAGCATTCCAAGATTAATAGGTAGCAGGGAGGGTCCATTCTAACCTCATTTTACCAATCTTCCATTTCAAGCCTGCCCTTTTTTATCAGCCTTTAAGGTCTATTGTTGGCAAGTAAGTGTAAGACATGGGGAATGATGGGTTTTACCTTGCCATGATGGTCCATGACATGTTGACAGGGGAGAAGAGATGGATGTATGCCTTTCCCAAGGGTTTAGAGTGAAATGGATGCAAACTGTCTCAGCCAGAATTTGAACTGGGCTCATCAATCCCATTCTCTGTGCTGTTAACAGCTTGACCACTCACACCTCCATTTTAACCCGTACCCTACAAAAATCTCTTCACAGATTCTATGATTTGGCTCCCTGACCTTTTCCATTCTCTTCACCCCCACCCCCCTCCACCCCCAACTCAAGCACACCTATTAATCAATTTTTCAATCTTTCTAGTGTAAGCACAAGATATCTTAATTCCACACACCCAGAAAAGAATCTCATTGCTTTTACCCTTGATTAAAAACAGATGTCCCCTGTGATTACAAGTGGTATACACTGGTTGCTAACCAAAGGGGAGCTAATAAATGCAGCACATCTGATCAGCCAATCAGGTGTTTAGTTACAACTCTTCTGACTCTTGCAAGCAACACACCACTGACTGAGAGGTTATGATTTAAACACCAAATCATTTATTCAGTCCCTTGACTGCATTGTTGTCAGAGGTACCTGAGGGTAGAAGAAGCTGGTCCTCCTCCATGCTGGACTGTCCGCAGCCTGCATCAAGAGTTCCGGCATGGTCATTCCCGTCCACTCCTAATACCAGATAGCTAAAACCATGATCGAGGAGGGACAACCATTTTGGTAGTTAAAAGAGAGAGAGACAGTTTGTAGTAATTTCTAGTTAATTCAACTGCTTGCTTATTCCAGGTGATAAAAAGAAATGAAATAAATTAAACAAATAGCGTTTATCTACATTTTTGCAGGAAAATCAAGCAAGAATTCCAATGACTTTCAAAGCAGGCTACAAACAATAACAATAAGTAAAAAAGATATATTTCAATGTGAACCTTTTTTCTGTTTAAATTGGTAAACCCTGTGTCACTAAATTTCTGGTGATAAAATTTGCTATTTTTCTTTCGAAAACTGATAGAAAGAACTGTAATAAACAAGCTCATGATCTACCATTCCACGAATCAACCCAAAATTATGCAAATTCGGTAATCTCACTAAATATTCAAAATGGCCTCTACATGACTAATTGAAAACCAGAATTTCCAATTCTAGAATCATATTTGCTTCTCAGTCTTTATATTAGACAAAAACTTTTTCTCTGAATTTAATTGCAGACATTTTCAGATACTAAACGAGGCTTGAAACATATTTTAAACATTTTATTCAAATTTTATGAAAGTAAATGTAATTAGTTATGCTAATATCTTATATGAAAAATAATTCAAGTAACATTACTACAATCATGTAACACTTAGTATGAGTCAAAGTAAAAATAAACTTACTGACTATAATATTGTAAGTATCATTCAGACTATTGAACTCATCATTTTTGTTGCTTTTGTTGTGAGAGCAACATTTTAGCTGATCTACTCTACAGAAAAAAACAAACAGAAAAGAATGGTGGCTTATATACCAACCACATTGTTGAAAATGGTATCATCTGTGTTGCTTGCATTGTCAGTATACTAGCCACCATTCTTTTCTGTTTGACTATTTCTGTAAGAAATTGTACACTTGAATAAGGCTGTAGAATAGATTGACTAAAACATTGCGGTAACAACAAAAGCAACATAAAGAATGAGTTCAGTAGTCAAAACATACTCTTCGAGTGATAATGACCCTTATCAAAATTATAGAAGGATGTGGAATGGATTGACCAAAACGTCTGAGTAACTCATGGAATAAAAGGAAACTTTTTGCTACTTACAATTTTATGAATTAATATCATTGTAGTGACTTTGAGACTCATCATATTTCATTATAGAAAATAGAAATAAAAACCAATTAGTGAAGACAAATTTTATGTAGAATCTTGATCCAGATTTTTTATGGGAATTACAATTTCAAATACACATCTGGAAGAAAATATTTTCATTGTTTTGAATTGAAATCATTTTTCAGGGAGAGATCCTAAAGATCCTAAGCAGGCACCTAAAACACTTGGCCAATGGTGCACTCTTCTAATCAACAGAACAAGTAAGAAAGTTCAAAAATGGTTGTTATAACATGTTCACAGGTTGATATTTTTTCCATTCTAAGATTGAAATCAGACTTGCTTGAAATCAAAAAGAACTTTTTTACAACTTTTCTGAAAATATTTCCACCCACGCTTTACTTCCTGTTTTTTTCCTTTCAATGGTTTTTCTTTTTATCTCTGACATTCCACAGAACTTTCTTCCGGCACATCTGGAAGCATCCCATTTCCCATGTATCATATTCTATGGCACCAACAGACCCTAATCAACTACTAATACAAGAATCTTTGCAGAAGATGTTACCTATAATTCTGGATTTGGTGGAACATATTTCATGAAAGTTGACGACATATTTATCCACTTGAAAAATATTGGTTTTATATGATGTACAAAGATGATGCACATGTTTTGGAAACATTTTAACTGTCATATTCTGATAATTTTGACCTTGCTTGGTTGGTGCATATTTCCTGCTTGGGCTAATGGTTTGAGATCATGGGAGATTGGATTCTGAATGTATTCACTTATCCATTCTTTTCCTTGTCTACCAGTGTGGCTGGTCAGTTACGAGACCATAGTCAAGATGACTGGCAATGGGACAGAGTACAGGAAGAGTTGTGCACCCAGAATTCCTGGTAAACGAGAGAAGATTAAAATTCTGTTCAAAAGTCACCTGGCTTGATATCACAATGCATATGAATAAAACATCTATTTTCTAGCATTTCTATGACCATTTGAGTCATCTGATGACTAGTATCATTTTGTGCTCTCATACACATAGATAAATAGACTGAAAAAGGCCAGAGGATTCAATGGCCCAAATTTTGTGGTGAGGAGAACAAAGATGAGGAAACTCTTTTGTGAACAGGCCCTATGCTTTGAAAACCAGCATCCAAAGTCCTTGTTTTTACTTGGGCTCAAACACCTACCATGCAATTACCTCAGCCACTAAGCAGACTCATTGTGCTTATATTTAGAAAAACAGAACTGTGTGTGTTTGTGCTTGCAACAAACAATGATATTTTGGGCAGGTATTGTTTGAGAGTTTTGAAACCGAGACAAAGAAATATACAACAAGTTTTTTTTCCTAAATCTCTGGTGTTTGACAAGAATATGCTTCAACAGATACTTCGAAATGCTTATTATCCAAAGTGGTTTGTTTTCCAGTGTGAGGCTTATCAGAAAGATCTTAATCACCCATTTTATATTCTGCTAAATCTTCACTGTCAATTACGTACAATCAGTGCACCTGGGTACACAGCACAAATATTCTTCAGTGTCTTGCATTACTGCTTTTGTGAAATCCATAA
>VCCN01000741.1:1783726-1794335 GCA_006491835.1 Architeuthis dux | reverse complement strand
TATATGCTACATATAAGCATTTTATTGGATGGCCAACATGTTTGTTCGATTTATTCAGTAGAAATAAAAGATCTTTTTTTTTCAACATTAACTTTGTTGAGCAAGATATTTACCGTCTTCTTCATTATCTTCTGCCATCTTTCAGTCAACTCTATAATTCTGTCTTCCCAGTACTTTTTATCTTTTTTGCTAAAGAACTATTGTAGATGCCTTTTGCAGTCTTCCAAGAATTACATTTTGGAAGTCTAGAGTAAATGGAAATCTGAAGATACAATATCTGGTATATCTGGTAGATGATTGAAAACTTCCCAGCCAAGCTCTAACAAAGTTTGCTGGATCACCAAAGAAAAATGCAGTCTAGCATTATCATGATGTAATATCATGCATTATCTGTTCTCTGGAAGGTGCTAATCATTGAGGAATCCCTTTCAATCCCACTATATACACAGCATCACCCTTTTTGGATGAAGACAAGCCTTTGTATTGTTAGAGATGGTTAACATAATTTGTTTAAAAAGCAGAACATTTTTGTCATGTTTAAGTAGCGAAATACAGTCCAGTAGGATTTTTTTGCTTAACTTATGTGGAAGCACCACATCAAAGCAACTAACATAACCAAGGTATTTTCATGCTTGAGTATGTTAGCTATCTCCTGCATCATATAATGTTGATTATCTTGAAGTAATATCTTGATTTGATTGCTATCAACCTAAACTAGTCTACCCCGCCGTGGAGCATTTTTGTTATGGCAAACATAAATAGACACTTTGGCTTTCAAACAAGAGCCTTTATTCAATGCTTGAAACAATTCAAGAGTATTTATTATGCAAATTAAAATTTGATGGACTTGGCATTAGCAGATTTTATAGTTTGTTTACTTTCCGGTATTGAATTTATCAGATTTGCTATCTTCTCTTGTGGTATTGTCAAACAGGCAGCATTAAAAGTGTGTAGCAAATATTCTTCTGTTGAACATTTTCTGGACATTTCCTTTATTTCACAATGCAAAAATAGCCCAGACATATACAGTAGGATTCATAACAGACGACTCTCTTGGCCAAAAGAGTCACTTAATCTATTTTGGGACCTGCTATTGTCAGTTTGTGTCTTTGTATAGTACTGAGAGCCCTGTAGAACATTCTGTTCTTGTCCGAATTACTGTCAGTACATATGACCCATTTGAAGTAATAACCCCTTTTCCAACGACCCCCTAATGATAATATGCCATCTTTATAAAATTCTTTGGTCGCAAATTCAGTAAATTATGGATATGAAGTTCAAAATGCTAGAAAAGATGATAATCTGTAGGAGAAATGTCAGTTTAATATGGAGGATGCTGCAAGATTTCATATCCAAATGTTTTAACTTCGACAAGGTCATGTGAGGGGTGTGCGGTTTAGAACTATCATGGAGTATTTCATTCAGTTCATGTAGGACTCATTTTCCCAACGTTTTAACCTTTTTCCCTTTGCCTTGAGACGACGTCATATGGTCGCTGTTGACGTCCTAAAGTCTCCAGAAAGGGCACTACTTTCGATAATTCTTCATCATTAAGAACAATTTGGTATCTATACTTCCAGACCTATACCTATTGAATCAACATTGAATCATTCGCACTGGATATTCCAAATACCTTATTGACGTTATCAGCAGTTTGAGCAGCATTGTCCTAATTTGAAATCGTATTTGATTGAAATAACAACAATAGTAATAGCTTGCTAGATTAGCTAGCTAACCATTACACCACAGCAGGTCTCCCTAAATATACACATACAGAAGCAAAGCATATATTTATATAGAGAGAGATAGAGAGAGGGGGAGAGGAAAAGAGATGCAGATATGAATAGAGAGAGGGGGAGAGGAAAAGAGATGCAGATATGAATAGAGAGAGGGGGAGAGGAAAAGAGATGCAGATATGAATAGGCGCAATTATATTTTTGTACATGCATCATTACATCTTTATTATACGTATTAAGTTCACAAACACACACACGGGTGAGTCCATGTGCAGTGTGTGTGTCTGTGTGTCTGTGTGTGTCTCTGTGTGTGTGTGTATGTATTTATGTATATTTTTTCGGTAACCCATTTCCGGTTACAAGCTTCATATTAGTCTTAGTTTACAAACTTGCCATTTTTTCTTTTGTTTTCTTTTCATTTCACCCCCTTTTATTTCTTTACAAAAAGGATCCCCTTTCTCGTTTACTTGTTTTATGTTTTTCTTAAAGTGCTTCTATTCGCGCCCCCCTCCCCCCTCATGCACCTGCTATCATTGACGCCAACATTTTCCAACCTGAAACATTCCAAACTTGATTCCATCTCCTCTTTTTACCATTTGCAGCTTATCTGCAACTCGGATACTTATACCTCAGACACCATTCCCAGATTTTAAGATACCCTTTTTTTCTAACTCATTAAATTCATATGATAATATCTGTTTAACTTTATTCATTTTTTTTCCATAAAAAGATGATAATCTAACTCGTCTTGAAGATCATTGCAAGCTAGCCTCACTTTGTACCCCACTATTGGAGCCCTGGCCTAAATACACATTGAAAGAAAGAAAGAAAGAAAGAAAGAAAGAAAGGGGTTTAGATACATGAAGAACGAAACAAACAAACAAAGAGGCTTAGATACACAAATAAAGAACAAAAAGAAAGAAAAAGGTTTAGATACGCAAAGATAGAAAGAAAGAAAGAGACTTCGATAAAAGAGAATACACATGAAAAGAAAAAAGAAAGAGGTTGAAATAAAAGAGAATACACAGAAAGAAAGAAAGAAAAAAGAAAGAATGAAACATGAGGTGGTCGAGGCGAATTGTAGAGGTGAAAGGAAAGGGATACAGAAGGAGAGAAAGAATGAAGGCATACGATGGTGACAGCTGGGGTATTTCACTACCTTTGGAATGGTTGTCATACCACATGTGTTACCCATGGCTTTGCTATCATAGCGTTGGTAATACTAGAACGTAAAACAGGGAGGATGAAATATTTTACGGAAGAGAGAAAGACGATAAGACGAGAGAAGCTAGGACAATCAGGAAGAGAGAAAAGAAAGAAAAGACGGAAAAGGATGTGGGGCATCCAGGGACGGCCCTAGGTACCGACAACACGGGCAGTAGCTTAGGGCGCCAAGTGCTAGGGGACGTCTGTCATATGACAGTAGGACTTTCCAAATACAAATGGAAAAATGGTGAAATGAATAAATTAAATAGAATAAAAACAGACAAAATATGGAAATTATCTGATGTGAAGTCAAATTTTTCGGGAATATCTGACAGTTACATACTTTCTGTTGCGGTGAAACTAAGAGAAACAATTGGCAAAGGAAATAACCGATGACAAGCTCAGTTAGGCTTACCTAGCTTGGTGAGATAGAGGGCTCGTAATCGCTATGGTCTAGAAGGGTAGTTAAGTGGAGTGAGGCGAGGTATAATAAATCAATAAGGGTACCGAAGTTCAGCTTGACCGGGCACTGGGAACCCTAGGGCCGACCTTGAGGGCACCGAAAAGAGAGAAAATATGTTATTATTGGTTTAAAGAGAGGATAAGATAGATAGATAAAACAAACATCGAAGATTGGTTGCCGAACGCCAGCACGTCATTCTCGAAGAAGCTGGAAGAAACTGAAAGCTTTTAACATATAACAATTATTTTGTATGTCTTAAATAAGACTTTTATTATTGTCATTAGTTTATGACTCAAATTATTAGTTAATACTGTCAACTAAATAAATATAATATGACGATTTAATGAATTTATTTAATAATTTCTATTTTCTTTATAAGTTTACACATCATTTCGAGAGAAGGCAGACCTGGTAATTGCTCCTTCGCTTTACACCATTTCGGATAGTGGGGGAAACCTGTAATAATATAGTATGTATTCATATTAGACATTTATTAAGCTAAGCTTAGTCTGACACAAGGCCTTCACAGTATGGTACACAGTATCAATCTAATTATCTTGTAATGACTTATGCAACGAGCTTTAAATGCATTCCTCTACGACGGGCGCCCATAGCAGATATTTTCTCAACTAAGTTTAGTCTGACACAAGGTCATAGTAGTAGGGTGCCCATTGAAAACTGAACTTGCTATACTTGTAATGGTCTTGAAGATTAGTTTACTAAAGATCGCTCTACAGTGGGCGCTGTACCGTATATATGAGGTCTGTCCGGAAAGTATACAGCCATTTACTATTAACGAAAAGAAAAGAAGCGTTTCTAGAGCAATAAAGTCTTAACCTCACACACATCCCAGCGTCCATTAAACATTTCAAAACAGGATCGCCATCAGCTGCCTCGTCACCTTATCGTCAACGGTCTGAAATCTCCTCACTTCAACGGCGATTTTAGCTTTGGGAAAAGCCAGAAGTCATAGGGAACTAAATTTGGAAACATTGCACAAGACGTGAAGAATGGTTATTGTGAAAGCGACGCTTACACAGAGCACAAGCTCAATCAATGGCGTCTCACTGCCGAGTAATTCTACTAGAGACTTTCTCTTCACGCATGTGCAGTAATGGTTGGTTGCCAAATTACATCAGACCACGCATCCAGTTTTCGGGATATTCAAAATGGTTGATTCTATTTCGAACATAACTCGTATATTCAATTATGCATTGTATATGTTTGCGATCCGACAGGTCTACTGATCAAAACTGTAACTTCAATGTTTCGAGACTAATTTCCAACATTATCGAGAACTAAAAGAGAAGGACAAGTCTTACTTCAAAACCTTTTGCTTGGCGATCAGCTTTGTTCTTGTAAAATTCAAGATACCCTCGTATCACTCGAACACTCCTTGAAACCCCCTTTTTATACTTTCCTCAATCCCTGTGCCTTCCATCAAGGCATTATCTGTTCCCTTGGTTTGCAGAACATCCCTTGACACCCGGTTCTTATATACCATCTGCTGTGTTCTGACAGACAAAAGCCCTTCTATCAGTTTGTTGGCATGTATGATGTAACAGGACATTGTGTTGTAATTAATCTGGAATGAACGAAGACGAACAACCCTTACACATTTCACATGCCTTTCTTTCTTGAATTCTAAATGCCAGGACTTACACGAAATCTTTTATCAAGACCATAATTTGCAATGGGCAGGGCAGCATCGGTAAATAGGAAGTCCACGTGATTCTTTCAATATTTATCATTAGTAAGGCCAAGCCAGAAATAGTTTCGTGGTTATAGCGCAAGGATATAAACCACGGGTTATTCGTTGAAACATCCCATCGTTTTTCTATATTTTACTTAAGAAGCCGGGAAGAATACGTTTGTCTTACTAATAGATTCATTTGAATCTTTGCTTTAAAGTAACTACTAGTTAACTATAATTGTATTGTATATGTTTATATTTACTTAGCTAAGCTTAGTCTAGCACAAGGTCAACACGTTAGGATTAAACTCATTACACTAGTAATGTGAGGAGAAAAGTCACTACCGTTGTAATGATATTTGCAAAGCTTAACTCAGTACGGCATAAGGCAACAGATGTGGGGCACTCAGTGAGTATCTAACTCACTACACTAGTAATGGTCTGCAATACTAGTTTGATGATCATTGCTTACTTACTCAGCTTAGTCTGGCACAGGGCCGCAATAATCGGGCACCCCATAATAATCGCATTCACTACACTGGCATTCGTCTGTGAGACTATCTTGCTACTATAATTTTACTGTATCTTTAAAACTTTTATTAGTACAAGATAACATTCGTATCAATTTCTGTAGAAATGTACTGACATTAACTGAATGTGGCACGAGGCAAAAATAGCAGACACACAGTGAGAATCAGACTTTATAATTTGGAAACCATAACTTGTCAAAGTATGGAGCCTGCTGTAGAACGATGATTAGCATGCTAGTTAAGCAGACCATTTGCTATTTAGAGGGTTCAATTCTCACTGAGAGCGTCACTGGTTTGGCCGTGTGACAGCTAAAGTTTGTGGATATCGACTTCCTTATTTCCTTATTTCCTCTTCATCTTCTAGTTATTAGTACTCGCTCTACCTTTGGCCAACTCGGATAGTGTAATGGTTAGCGCATCTGTCTCACGAGCAGAAGGTCCCGGGTTCTATTCCCGGTATGAGCTAAGAGTGTGGAATACTCTTCATTATGACAAATCTCCACTCAGTAGCTAATTGGATACACTCTAAGCTGTGTGATTAGGTGGACGCATCCTGCCAAGGGTGTGGTCATAAACATTTGTAAGAATAAAGTCCTGGTCAGACTTGAAACTTGCAAGGATCACTAAGCTTACTTATGCAAAAGAAACCGTTCATACTCCAACTGGAGTTGTCTCTTAAGAGCCGGAATGCTTTCCTTTCCTTTCGCTGCCCCTTCTTTCCCGTTTCCTCTCTCTTTCATCTATTCTTCTTGTTTCGTCTTTGTTTTCTTAAGGCAACACTATGTATCGAACAAGACGGTTCTTTTCTTCCCTTTGGTGATTTTTACGACTGAACAATGGTATCTATGTTAATGAATATTTTTTAAAAATCGTTTGGTATCTTTTATGGATTGTGAGTGTGAAAGGTGACGTATTCCTGATGGCATGACTGCAGGTGGATATTTGCCTTGGGAATAAGATTCTCCTTTTGTTGCTTCTTATGGATATTTTGACGAATCAGGGGCCAATCGGCTCTAACATTTTTAGTCCTTCGGAGGATGTCGTGTAGGTAACACTCCTTTATGAAATTGTCAATTGAAAAAACAAAACTTTAAAATTTGAACCAGGAGGAATAGCACTAGCACACAAATAATTATTTTAAAATTGTGAGTAATCACTATTTGTTTGAAAACAAAACAAAGCTGTTCTGGGTTTGAACTCAATACGTCATAATTGTCAGTAATTTCCACGTCGATAAAACCGTTGGTTGACTTTTCTTAAATCTGCTATGGTAGTAACGTACATACTAAAATCTAATCGCTATCTGGGACTGAACTCAAGACGTCATGGTTGTCAGTCATCTCCATGCCCGTAAGACAATTAGTTACCTTTTGTAAATTGCAAAATTTGTAAAGACCGCAACCTGGGATTAAACTCCAGACGGCATGGTTGCCAGGGAGCTCTTTGTGCATAAAGTACTTGGTTGCTGCTAGTCACCCCACGTCCGTAAGACATTTGATTGCTTATTCTTTAATCTGCAACTGGGGTAAAGTTTATACCAATACTACTACCTGGGATTGAACTCCGGACTTCCTAGCTACCAGTCAACTCCACGTCCATGTAAAAGCGACTCACTGATTTGAAAGTCATCAAAAAATCATGTTCCCATTCATATACTTTCACGAATTCTACTACCGTCAATGCTTATAATCAACTCAACCTTTACTGCGTCAGTCATCACACGAAATGGCCCCGCCAGTCATCCGGGCTCGTATTTCCCCTCTCTCTCTGAGGATGGAGTTATATAGCACGCAAGCCGCGGCATCTAAGTTGTGTCAGTGCACCTTTCCACTCGGTGCCTTTTTCCTTTTAAAATCTCTCTGCTTCAAAAGATGCCGGGGTGGCCCCTAAGGAATTCCATTGATACTCTCTCAGAGCTCAAATATGAATCCTGCTGAGCCATTGTGATAAGCTTTCTACATTCGTTCCTTTGGTTCTTCTTCTTCTTCTTGCTTACTTTTTTTCTTCTCCTTGTCTCCTACTCCTCTTCTTGCTTCCTTATATTTTTCTTCCTCCTCGTCCGTATCTGCCCCCCCCATCATTCTTGCTTCCTCCCCCTTTCCTTTTTTCTTTCACTTTCTGATTTCTCTTCCTTATTTTCTTTCTTCTCTCTCTCTCTCTCTCTCTCTCTCTCTTTTTTTCACTCATTGAGTGTCCACTCATAGTGTTCACGCCAGTGGTAACTGGTGACTTACACTGGAGATCAAGTGACAGCGAGTCATCTCAGTACACCAGCACTTTTCTCGGTATCCTAGCTGTTTTCAGTAATGCTGTCGTCTGGATGGTTTTGTTTCTTTCTCGGATATCCAGCTCTTCTAGCCCCTTTCTCCGTCTCTCTATCTCCCTCCGTCTCTCTTTCTCCCTCTCTCCCTCTCTCATTATTCTTTATTTTTTTAGCTTTTATCTCTATAGAATAAAAGTTCTATCCTCTAAAATCTTCTTCTTCTTCTTCTTCTTCTTCTTCTTCTTCTTCTTCTTCTTCTTCTTCTTCTTCTTCCTATTTACTGAATGAACGTGTATTTCCTTCATATCCTTATTCTCAATCTCTGACGATTTAGTCCCGGTATTGGTGGACATCCCTGACTTTTCGGTCAATAGAGAAACGAGGGAATGGTAAAGGTTTGGTTTCAAGTAAAGATGAAGGAGGAAAGAAATGGTGCCAATATGATGAAGGCTCGGTCTTCAAGAGCAGGGATGGTTCGGACAGCTCGAAATGGTAAAGGTTGGGTCTAGTGCGGATTCCATGTGAATGGAACAGACGAACGGACAGTAAATGAATGGCGAAACAAGACCGGACTTTGGGTTGGTTAGGGATAAGGAAAAGGCGGGAAGGGACGGCAAGGCTTTGAGTCGGAGAATGCAAAAACGAGAAGTTGAAAAGAAATTTGTGATAAATCGAAACGAAAGTGTTTGGTTTTATAGAGAAATGGGGGTTTGCCAGTGGGAAGTTGGGGGCATTCAGAGTTTTATTTGAACAGAGATGGAGAGGGATGCTTTAATGAAAACTCTCTTCTTCTTGTGCAAAATTTATGAGGTGAGGGTCGGAGACGAGGTTGGATTCGTAGGCCTAAGGTTTTTGGTTGCAAGCTGATGGTTGAAGCTGTGGTTGGTGGTGTGAAAGGATTAAAATGTGTGCTGGTGTGAAGTGGAAGATATGGAGGGTTGATATCGAGTTAAATTTTGATTCTCAGGGCAAATGAAGGGTCCATTATCGTTTTTCTTTCTTCCCTTTTTCACGTATTTGCACCATTTCTTTCTTTCTTTCTTTCTTTATTATTTCTTTCTTTTTTTCTTCAATACAATAAGTATCAGAGACCAAAAGAATGCTATCTATTTTCAGATACACAGCAGTTGTTGATATTTCCTAGTGTGTTATATTCATTTTAATTCCGCATTGCAAAGTAATTTCCTTTGCATTTAAAGAAAATATAAATTGGTCACGGTTTCATTACATTGAAATCCTTGCAAAATAAAAAGCATAAATGCAACTCTTAGCTTCAAACATGAACATATTCATCATTTCCTTCCAGTAAACAATGCAGACATAACATATTGTTAGATAGCCGAATGAAGACTACTCTCAATGCCACTATGATTTCACATCCTGCCACTTTTGTTTGGCTGAAGGCTAAGATGCATAAATGGTCGGCAGTTGAGTGACGTTGTGTTCGATTTAGTGAGTAAAGTTAATCATTGGGAATGCCACCTAGTGTAAAACAGATGTTATGGTTCAAGAATATTTTTTATTTATTACAGCATCAATCTGATTCAAATACATTCACAGAAAACAAGTGGTGTCCTGTCCATGCTGAGAACCGGTCATTACAACCTTCACCACATAGATAACAACTGGCAACGAAAAGAACTAAAGTACGCATGTATAACACATATGTGTCAATTATTAGTAAAGAAAAACTGTGCAGTGCTTTCAGCAAATGAAGCTCACCAACTTATATTAGGTTTACTTATTGCACAATGTTCTTTCAGTAGTCTGTCAAAGGTGTTAGTACATGCTAGTATATAGAATTATAGTTATCTACTAATCTTAGATTTCTGGCAAAAGGCCACAACAGTGAGGCATCCGGTGAGGATTGAAGACACTGCACTAATGATTTGGTCTGCAAAAAGAGCAGGCTACCCATTATGCTATAGGAGGCGCCTGACTTATCAAATAATATATGGTATAACAGTACCTATAGATATTTTGATATTTTCACATTTAATCAACATCAGACTCATATTTTTGTTAAAAAGAATACATGATGTACTACAAACTGTTATTGTTACCATTGCCAAGGCAGACCTTATGTCATTGCAAACCGAAGCAGCCCATATATGGCATGTTGTTGTCCTAATTTCTTATTCTGTTACACTAAAGCATAACTGGGGACAACTTGTACATGAAGCATATAATACATTAATGATCACTTGTGGGGAAAAGAAATGAAATCTACACAAGTAGCTATGTGCGATGCCTGCTCTTTAAAAAGAGAAACAGAGCTATTTTCTTGGATTTGATAACAAGCCTCACCAAACCAGAGCTCTTTCAGTTGCAGTGTGTCTGCTCATGAAGTATTTCGGTCAAGCGAACTCTTGAAGAGAAAGCTGTTTTTGTTCCTCCATGAACCTCAAAATCCTGGAATTGATCTTTCAACATTAAAGCTACTTCTCTGCAAATTAATAATCCAGCCATCAGATAGATACTTATCTGGCTGACTCTGGGGGAAATTGGTTGCCGATCTTTTGCACCGAAGCTTGAAATCATTCTTTCTTTTTTTAACTTTTTCTGATTGAATGTTTTGCTTACCTGGTACCAGTACGGAAAACCTCAAGCCTCTGCTAAAAAAACAACTGTCATTACTCCTTGGAATTAGTACTTTAAGATTTTGGTCTCCAGAACTAATACTCAGACAATTGCACTCTAGTCTTGGAAAAGAACCAT
>VCCN01000741.1:1722998-1735204 GCA_006491835.1 Architeuthis dux | reverse complement strand
TGTGTGTGTGTGTTTCAATCTATCTATCTATCTACCTAAAGATCTACCTACCTGTCTACAATTTTGTTATTTTGTTGTGCACACGACGTTTAGGCCGATTAATTCTACGACCTTCTTCAGGTGTACTATTCGTATATAAAGCGGGGGAACTCTTTTTTTCTCAACAGTTACAAGGTAGGAAAAATCTTGACCTAATAAAGAAATAAGTAAAAAACATCTGCAGCCTACGTTATAAGCGCTGTTGTTATACAAAAATAAGAATAAAAATATGTTTGCTACCGGAAAAAGAGTCCCTCTATTGAAACACGATAGTATACCTGAAGAAGACCGTAAAATGGATCAGACGAAACGTCGTGTGAACAAAATAATAACAAGAAGGAGTTCAATTGAACCTACCTATCTACATTGGCTTGCTTGGTAACCGAGAAAGTTATTTTTCCCCAGCATCTATAGCTACTGGTAAAAAAAAGAACATTCAAATACTTATTTTCAGGACATACAAGCAGACCCCCCACCATATACACACTTATAAAATTGGCACAGCATCAGTTTTCTACAACCACTGACTAGCACTATGCTGGACCAAGCTACATTAAGGAAATAGTTATTTATCTATTAATAGAAACACATACAAACTTACATACACAAACACACAAAGATACAAACTACACAGACTTTCATATACAGAGACTTAGACATGAAAATATAAAACCACGTGCATACAAATACATACACAGAAATACACATTCATATATATAGAAAACACACACACATATTTGCCTATAGAGACTTGTACACACACACATATATACACTTAAACGCACACAAACAATATTTGAAGAGACATTCATAGTTGCACACATAGACACACCCAGGACATACACACTCACACATACTGAAGGAAACACACATTATTTAACAGAGACACAGGAACACACAGATTCACTTATGCATTAACACAAACAAATATCACTCATAGGCAGGCAGGATTTCACTCTTTGCAGGCCAAAATGAAAGAATAGGAATTCGGAGTCCCATTTGGTATTGCTCTTGCACGCACCATTTACTTTGAGTGTGGTTGGCCGATGGGAACATTGGCAATGGAGGGAATAAAATGCCTAACTGATGGCCACATTCTCCTGGGACATCGTTTTTATTCTTCTTCAGTAGTAAATAAATAGCCAACCATCAAACATTTGGACAATATTTATATCCATTGAATCCAGATATGCGTTCTCTTCTCTTGTATGCAAACGAGAAAAGTTAAATAAAAAATAAAAATCATTTCTTATCTACGGTCGTTAATTAAACTTGTATATAATATATTCATGTATGTACGTGTGTGTTTAAAATGTATTTATACGAGACTGAATCAATAAGTCTATAGTTTGACACATAGTTATTAACTGAATAATGGTCTTGGGAAAGGTATGAATCCATATGTCCAATCGCCAGATGTCTTGACAAAATAAGTCTCGTCGCTGGCGTGCTACCATAGCTGACCAAGAAGTGAGTGGACGAGTGAGAATTCAAACAACTCCCCCAGTACCACCAGGCTTTCAATGTCCGTTGTTGGACCGTTGTTGGACGTTGGTCTTCCCCAAGGTCGCTGGCCCATGACGTGTTGAGTGGGGGAGGATGGGTACATGCCTTTTCCAAGGGCAACAGTGCAACACGAACACAAACTGTCACATCATATATATATACACTACACTCCTATATATATATAGGTGTACTGTAAAAGTTGAGACAAAGCAGGAGTGTAGTGTAAATATGGAATTTTATTGGTGGGTGACCGACGGGGTGGGTGGGTTAGAAATGATGGGTAAGGTTTCGGAGAGAGGTGGAAGCAGAAAGGGGACGTAGGGGATAGTGTTGGTTTATCTTTTTCCTGATCATCAGAAGGTGATAAAAAAAAAAAAAACGAAAAAAAGAAAGAAAGGGAGGGAAGAGAATGGCAAAAACGGGGAGAAGGAGAAGAAAAATGATACAGGAGAAGAAGCAGGAAGATGGTTGGGAAAAGAAAGAGACAAAGAAAGAAGTGAATGTTGATAATAACAAGAAGGAAGAAATGAAGAAAAGCAGAGAGATTATCAAAAAGAAAAGGTAGTAGTGAAAGAAAAAAGAGCAGAGGAAGGTAAAAGCGAAACATCAGAAAGCAACATGGGGAATAAGGGAGATAAACGAGAAGAGCAGATATTAGAATATGGAAGGTGAAGAAGTAAAAAGGGAAAAGGAAATGATGGAGAATGAAAGAAGATGAATAAGAAAAGAAAGAAGGAAAACATGGAAAGATAAAGAATATACACGAGAAAAGAAGGAAGAAGAACCGGAGAATAAAGAAGATGAACAGAAGGAGAATAAGTAGAGTTTATGAAGATGAAGTAAAGAGGAAGTAAAAGAAAGAAAGGGAGAGAAAGTCGGAAGAAAGAAAGAGAAAATAAGAAAAAGAAAACAAAAGAAAAATGACAAAAGCAAATGAAAGGAAAAAAAGAAGAATAGAAATGGAAATAGGGTGATCCACTGGGAACTTAATAGACAACTAAGATTTCACCATGCCAACCAATAGTATATGCACAAGCTAGAAGCTCTCTTAGAGAATTACAAATGTTAAATTATATGGGACTTAAAAATTCAAATGTATCACCCAATCCAAGCCAGAAGACCATATCTAATCCTTTAGGGAAAGAAATTGTCAAATAATGGATGTCACTGTTCCAACTGACCCCAGAGTAAAATGGAAAGTAAAGTGAAAAGCTGTAGAAATATCAAGACATTAAGGTGACAGTTGTATCCATCATGATAGGGGCACTTGGAACAGTTTCGAAAGGCCTTGTAAAGGGGTTGGAAGAATTAAATGTCTGAGGAAGAATTAAAACCATCCAGAAAACGGCAGTACATCAGCTAGAATAATGTGGAGAGTGCTGGAGTATTGAGGAAATTTGAGATGGGGTGGGGGAGAAGAAAAGACAAGAAGTAAAAGGCCGTGGAGGCTAGAAGATAGAGAAGGTAGACTCAGATATACTTATAATAGAATTACTATGATAACTATTGCTAATGATAATTATAATACGAAAAAGAAGAGAAGGGGAAGGCATACAGATAATGGCAAAACATTAAAATTAATTACAAAAGGGAAAAGAGATGAAGGATAAGAAATAAACAAAAAACCCAAAAGATGATAATGATAACGAAAAAGACATGAAATTGACAACAACACTTAACAATCTTGAGATATCTTATCAAACAAGTGTGAAAGAATGAAGAATAAGTAAGAAGAAGATAAAAAACGCGTAGAAATACTTTTGGAATCTCACCTTAATACTCCACACCATCCATCATCCACACCCAGCACAACCCACTCCACCTATTTGTACCAACCCACACTCTCATTATCATAGGCATTATATCATCAACACAATATTTTTGACAAGGCTCTTATAGGTTCCCTAAAAGCCCCGTCAAAAACACCACTATTGGTGTTAGAGAAGATGTTAGCGAGGCAAAGAGAAAAGCAAGAAGAGAAAACGAGAAGGGAACGTGTAACGAAAAATAAACTAGATTAGCACTCAGAGGGCGCATACCTCTGCCAACGCCGTGCACTAAGTAAAAACTGAACGAAAATAAATATTAAAAAACAAGGGAGAGAATTCAAATGTGAACATATTGAATTGCTTCCTTTAAAATTTACATTTAGCCCTTTTATTAATTTTTTAACCTTTTTTCCTGCAGAATAATAATAAAAAAAAATATTTCAATAGAAAACAAATTCCTGGATCCACCTTAAAATGTAATCACTTCTTTCGTAGCCTATGGGAAAACTTTCATTGAAATTCATTGAGAATTTGTTGAGATTATTGCGTGGGCAGACGGAGTAGGAAAAAGTGAATACATATACGTATCTCAACTTTGTTAGAAGAAGAAGAAGGAGGAATAGGGGTATAATTCACATCAAACTAACAGCCTGCGTGGTTGACTTGCTCATCATTGTTCTACAGCATGCACTCTAAGTAGATATTTATTAAGCTTGACCTAGTCTTGCACAAGGGGTACCTCATGAGCATCGAATGCACTATTAATGGCTGACGAGAAAAAAGCTGCAGATTACGGTAACGAGCATTGTGTAGGTATTTACAAAGCTGAGATTAGTCTGGCACAAGGCTACAATATTACAGCATTCTGCGAAAATGACTAGCAATAGATTGTGTGACTAGCTTGCCCACCATTGCTCTACAAGATATACCCTAAGTAAATATTTACTAAGCTTACATTAGTCTGGCATAAGGCTGACATAGTTAGCACTCTGTGAGGATCAAATTCACTACCAACGGTCAGTGAGACTAGTTTACTAAAAAATTGGATTGAAAGTAAAAGTAGGAAAAAACGGGGTGAAAATGAAAGCGAAGGAAAGAAGGAAAATACGAAAGAAAGAAAGGAAAAAAAAGAAAACATAGATTTAAGATAGGAAAAAGTGTAGTGAAAGCATGTAAAGAAAGATAAGAAGAAAAAAAAGAAAGAAAAGTAGTGCCATTTGTGGAAGGAGAACAAAAAGAGGAAGACGGAAAAAAGAAATATTAGCATCAAGAAAAAAGAAGGAAAATGTGCTTGAGGAGAAGGCAAAGAAGAAGAAAAGAAAGGATATAATATCAAATGAAATGAGAAGGTGAAAGAATAGACAGAGAAAAGATAAAAACTATAGTATCAAGAAGAACCTGGAGAAGAAGAACAACGAAAGAGAGTGTAATATCAACAAGAAGGAGTAGAGTAAGACGTATGTGAAGAATACCAGCAAAAGAAGGAATAGGTCGGGTAGAAAAATGAAATTGTTAGCGAGAAAAAAAAGAAGGAACTTGCGGAGAAGGAGAAGAAAAGGCGAAAGTAATATCACGAACAAAGAAGGAGGGAGATGATATGAGAAGGGTAGGTGATAGAAGAAAAATCAGACGAAAGAAAGAAGAGATGGAGTAGAAAAGAGGAAGTAGCACCAAGAAGAAAAAGGGGGAGAAGTAGCTGGAGGAGGAGAAAAAGAAAGTGTAGTATCACGAAGAAAGAGGAAGATGGAATGAGAAGCAAAACTAGATAGAGGGGTCGGCGAAGAAGAAAAAGAAAGTAATATTAAGAAGAAACAAGACTGGCTGCTGCAGGGTCAAACTCCACTGCAACTTATATTCCGACTGAAGAGGACTACTGCAACATTTGTATTGTACAAATAACAAATAAAACATCATAAAACTACGTATTTTTGTATAAATGTATCTATTTATTAGAATTAAATAAGCACGTGCGTATCTGTATGATAGATTTTCGTTAATATCTAAGACTTGTCAATTTAGCTCAGTCAGTAAGACAGACTTCTGGAAATCAATTGGTCGTGATCTCTAAATCACGGTAGGGGAATGTGAATTTTACATATCAGTTTACACCCCTAATTTTGGTGAGGACTGTTCTTGTTGTTCTTGTTACGGTAGGAAAACAAAGTCAACTGCAGACTTTGTATTGGGGTTTAATGAAAACAGTAGAGTAAGGCGAAAAAAAAGGAAGGAAAATATGAAGGAAGTAGAGAAAAGATGAAAGCGAAAGAGGGAGAAAGAAGAACAATAAGAAGAAGAAAAGGGATGAGGGAGGAAAATATGAAGGAAGGAAGGGGAATATGAAGAAAGAAGAGAAAAGAGGAAAACGAAAGAGTGGGGAAGAAGAATATAAATGAGATAATGGAGAAGAAAAAAGAGATAGGGATGAACCTGAGAAAAAGAAAGGAGAAAACGGTATCTGTAAGAAGAAAGAGGGAGCGAAGACGAAAAGGGGGAGAAAACACTCCCGGCACTTATTGTAAACTGGAGATATGTTCATAGAGGTCAGATTTTATCAAATGCTTTAATAAAAATATTTTTTAAAAGCTTGAAAGATAAAATTGGGACAGCACATTGTGCAGTGCACAAGCAAATTGAGTATTGAGGAGACTTGATGTCACTTGATCTCCAGTGAAAGCCAGCAGATACTACTAGCGTGAAAACACAATGAATACAATGAAAAATAATAAGATTTAGAAGAAGTAAGAGGGTGAAGAAACAATAGATAGAAAAAACAAGAGCGAGAAAAGGCAAGAAGAAGAGGCAGAAAAGACAAGAGGAAGAGAAGAAGAAGAAGAAGAAGAAGAAGAAGAAGAAGAAGAAGAAGAAGAAGAGAAGAAGAAGAAGGAGAAACACACAGAGAAGGAAGCAAGAAGTAGAAGTCGAAGATGAAGTGAAACGACGAAAAACGGAAGGGGAATATGGAAAATGAAAGAGAAATCAAATAGAAGAAGTCGAAGAAAACGAAAAAGAAACGGTTGAGTCAGAGAAGAATAGCAGAAGGAAGAAGAAAGGTCCAAATATAAAAAGTAAAAGAGAGAAGAAAAAACGATAAATAAGAAAAAAGTTTTTCTTTTAAAAAAGCTATGTTCCTTGGGTCAAATTTTATCAAGGAAGGGCTTTAATAAAAAAAGAGAAAAAGAAAAAAGAAAAAAGCTCGAAAGATAAAATCAGGAAGAAAAAAACACAAAACAAAACTGGAGACTTCACAAGCAAATTGATACCCAACAAATGATAAGGGAGCAGCCTAGGGTCTATAGAGCCCTAATGAAGGAAGTTGTAAAAGAGTTAGGGAATTAGGGTAGAGAGTTTTAAGGTTAGGGGTTGCTTTCTTTAAGATGTAAAGGGCGTAAACTTAAAAGTGGTTGGTAAATTGGAGAGTATGTTAGGAGATAATCCCTCCCATAATTCTCTTTAAGGATCTGGCTCTTGTCACCAGGTGAAACATTGAAATCCCTAAAGACCCCTCTAACTTGTTATCATGTTGTCTCTCCAGGGACCAATCATCTCTCCCCAATCTCCAACTAGCTCACTGGTTTATCACTGTTAGTTTTATTATCAAGCAATGTCAGCCTGCTTAAGAAACGCAATAAATTTTAACAGATAAAGTATGGAGGTAATGCAGTAAACAAACAGGTTTGTTGGTAAGCCTTTTTATTAACAAATATCGTAGGTTCTTGAACCACTTGATCTCTAGACTTATGTTGAAACATAAACCGTAACACACCGGCTGTAGTATTATCACTATTTATGGTTGGATTTTCGTCAATATGTGACGCAAAAAAATAATAAAAATTAATTTTTTAAAGAAATCTTCCTGTCATCCTTTAGAATAATGATTGGAGAAAATTCTGATATAAAATTATTTGTTTCCAATGCTTAGGACCGGATATATTGGTTAGAAATGACCTCTGGTGACCTTGAACGACGTTTATAGGTCACCAGAGGTCAGCGCCACCTATGAGTGCAGCCATTTGGAAGACGTTTCCGCCGATCCATTCTTCGGCCTTCTTCAGATGTAAGGTTGGCCCTACTCATGACACCAAACTGGTGAACAACTGTGTTTACGTCACCCCCTGTAAATGTGGTATCATCTATACAGGAGAAACAGGCCGCCATCTTAAGGTTAGACTTGATGAACACAAAAAAGCCATAATCAAGGGCGAAATAGAAAAATCGGCTATGGCCGACCACATCTGGAGGAAGTCCAAATTATTGACAGAGAACGATGTTGGAAGCAGCGAAAAATCAAAGAAGCAGCTCGCATCAAAATGTCGACTAAATGCACTAATCAGTCAAGTGCGGAGTTCAACCTGATGTGGCTTCCGCTTTTCAACAGACCTAAACCCGACAAGATAAAGACACAGAAACACTCGGATCCTGCGCTATAAGAGTTACTCCATTTAAAAAAAAACTTCTGTTTGCCCCATCACACTCGAATTTTACACCTGAAGAAGGCCGAAGAATGGATCGACCGAAACGTCGTGTTTACAACACAAACAACAAGAAGGAGTTCAATCGTCCGAAGAACCATTTGAATATTAATGGCCCTTCTCAAAACTATAGAAAATATCTAAACAAACAAACATTCGTCGTCTTTAGTATTAGATATATACAATCAGCTTGGTGGCTGACTTAATGTCTTGTTTTCCACTGGCATTAGCCGTCAGCATTGTAGCCTCCTAGCCCAGGTAGAATCCAGGATGTTCAAGGCAAGTTAGACCTTCTCAATTAGAAGTAGGTGCAGGTCTCGCTTTGACCAGATGTGTAGCAGGCTGACCGTCATGACAAGGTGGTAGTTATATGGCTGATATGCGAATTTCACGCCCACATTGATAAAACAGATTGCATAGCTCCTGACACATCCATTTACCAGATCCTTGTCGACAACACCCGTATTTGACACCATGCTGGTTGTACCTAAATACTCTAAATCTTAGAAGCCTTCATGATTAAATTAAAAAGAAACAGCTGAAAGTAAACCCAGATATATTAGTGTTTGAAATGTTGTTTACAATGAGTAAATCGGTGAAACGTAAGCATTGGCATTAACAAAGTTTTAGCCCGATCCACACCCAGATTTTAAATTTCTACCAAAAAGAGAAAAAAATCTTCTAATTTATTTTAGCCATTTGGTGAAAAAAGAATCTTAACTCATTCTATTTATCTTTTCTGAAAAATAAAAGTAAATAAACAAAAAATAGCTTTAAAAATCTTTTTTTAAAAGTGTATAAAACACTAAGCAACAAATATGAATCATATTACATACCTATGCATTATATAATATACTAGTTTATACCCGTGAAAAATTTCACAGATATATTTGAATTTCTATGAAACAATTTTTAAAAAAAACCAGAGAATTTGTTTCAGTTGAAGAGTCCATACTTTAAAATGGTGGATAGGAAGTATTTTCATCAGCCAAATATTAAGCCCTGTCGAGTGCTACGGACAGAAAAACGAAAAGGTCACACTGCTCATTATATAAGTACATATATCAACTTAGCGTGAGTTGATATCAGACCATCTATACTGGGAGATCCGATGAGGATCGAACCCACTAACAACGGCCAGCAGAACCCACTAACAACGGCTGATCATTGCGATACGATTTGTGTCCTTTTCCATTTTCTTTCCATACTCATTAATAACAGTGGACAACATTACGGATATATTTAAATGGAGATCGTTTTTTTGGGGTTTTTTTAGAAACAAATACTGAATTCGTTTACCGGGAAGAGTTCATATTTTGAAATGGTGGGTAGGAAGTATTTTTATCGGCAAAATCCCACCCCCCAAGTGTTGAGTCTACATTGAGAGCAAACCATGAACATCACATTGTTCATTCTAGAGTAGATTGTTCATTGTATTAAATTCATATATTAAGATTCCATTTCATTTTAAATTACATCTAGTTAGTCATGTTTGCCTTTAAAAATAAAACAAGGCCGAAACGTCCGCAGTTGAAATATCTGCAACCGAAACGTACTACGCCAAACGTCCTTTCTCAGTATGCGCTATGGCGAGACAAGAAAGTTGTATCTTTAAGTGGAACTTAATGTCAGCCGAATGCACGCCCTCTTCAGAGAAGCATATCCTGACATTGAGATAACCCATAGAGTCTTCGTTAAGCACTTTAATATTGCATTTGGATATCCAAGGAAAGACACTTGAGCGTGATGAGTTAAATTAGATCACTTAGATAAAGACATTAAAAATAATCAAGAAGACGTAAATCTTCTCCGCGTGGAAAACGAAAAACTGACCACAGAACATGAACTTCACAAGCGCTAAGCTGATATATTTTACAAAAGAAAGTCGGGTGTAAAGAAACTGAAACAGTTGAGCCGATAGCCATACCAAATAAGACTTGCAATGATGTCTGCTACCGCCGCTAACTAACTTTTATATCCTTCAATATTTATGTTTTGTCCACAGATGAAGTATACATCTATACTCACCCAGAGACGAAAGGGAAGAAACGAACAGATGATGTTGCATCACTGTTGGTACTAGGGCATTTGTATCCTGGACAACTACGTCCCGGTCAAATGCGTCCCTGTCATTGACGTCACTGGATATTTGCGTCCGGTAATTTTTACATTCCGGTCATTTGCGTCCCACTAAATTGCGCCCTGGACAACTGCGTCCAGATAAAATGCGCCTCGGTCATTGGCGTCTCGATCATTGGCTTCCCTGGACATTTGCGTCCCGGTCATTTGCGTCCCACTAAATTGCGTTCCGGTCAAATGTTCATTGGCATCACTGTAAACCTGCGTCCATTATTTGTTGGGTCCCGGGCATTAGGTCCCACGATATGTAACTATTACTGAGTAACAAACCTCGTGTTATAATTGTAGGCATGAGGGAGGCCTCGTTTGCAACTGAACTACTTATAAACACTCCCACCCTTTTCTCTCCCTGGGAAAGTGGTATGTGAAAAAATAAATAAATAAACGGGTAGTTATAATTTAAAAAAAAAAAAATAATAATAAAAAAAGCAGATATAATTTAATCAAAAGTTTATTTATCAATGATAATTTATACATAAACAAGTATTGCTCATAAGTATTTGGACAAGCACAAAATCTGTTTTCAATCCCTGAGATTGCAGGGGCCATTATGGATTATAGGCGGGGGGTGGATTAATTTACTAGTTTGGCAACTCTTCCATATAGCAATGTGTGTTCACTTTTTTAATCTCCTTGAAAAATTCTCAACAAGATTTTAGAAGAATAGAAACAAAACCTTTCTTTTTTTTCCATTTAACAATTTAATTCTAAAAAAAAACATTTTCAAGAAATTTAGCATTTAGAACTAGTTTTTTCTTGCGTAATGTTCCTGTTTTTAACTCTTAAACTCAAGCGATTAAGAGTAAAATGGCTGTGTGTTCAAATACTTATAACAGGTACTGTACATGTTATGTTTGCAAAAGAACCTACTTATTTACTTATGTTTTGTAAAAAAGTTTGATTTCACTTCGATTGCATAATCTTTTGATTGTTTTTAATCCTTGTTTTGATTAAATAGACTTTTGAATTACATATTTATTTTAAAAAAAAGAAAATAGGTAGTTTTAACTTTTTTACAAAACATAAATGCGTTGTTTTAATTTGATACATATATATGAATAAATATATATATGGATAATTTCTATACCGAAAGAATGCCACAAAACAAGGTCTTCTTAAAAGCAGAAGATATTTACGCGTCTGTACCCTGTTAGAGAGGGGGTTTGTTTATAAGAACCAGTCATTTTCCTACAAGTAAACATGGGGTTTGTTACTCAGTAATAGTTACATATATTGGGACGCAAATGACCGGGACGTAAAAAATACCGGACGCAAATGTCCAGGGACGCCAATGGCCTGGACGCCGTTGTCCAGGACGCAATTTAGTAGGACGCAATTTAGTGGGACGCAATTTAGTGGGAAGAAATTTAGTGGGACGCAAATGACCGGGACGCAATTTTCCAGGACTCAATTTAGTGGGTCGCAAAAATACCGGACCCAAATATCAAGGGACGCCAATGACTGGGACGCATTTGACCGGGACGTAGTTGTCCAGGACGCAGTCGACCTGTCACCATCAATGTTGTACGATTTTTAAAAACCATTATCGATTAATGTCACTGACCTAGAGACTTTCTGTGATGGATGCGCTGGACAGAATAACAATTTTACCATTATCCGTTTTTTTCCATTCACTGATCCACACCCATAAACGTTTCAAGACTGTCAAGGTGTTTTTCCCAATCAGGGGCCACTCTTACATGAAGTGCGCCAGAGACATGGGCCTGGTAAACCAGAAGGCTGGTGTGGAGCAGCTAGACGACGGATGAAGAATGCTGGAAGAAGCTAGAGTTAAACCAACGCCCTACAATGTCATCCGCTTCTCCCGCGATCAGGTTTTAGCCTTCACAGACTCCGTGAAGCCAAACTACAAAGCAGCATGTCCCTTCCAAACTAGGCCAGTAAGGGAAATCTTATTTGAAGCCGATCATCCCCAGTTCAATAACTCGTCCAAAACTTACCCAGCTTTAATCTACTGACCTGGAGATCAGCAAAGAAAAGTATAAAGATCTTCAGGTCCTCAAGCGCTTCTGTCATCCTGCAAATCATGTATTCTTTGACAATCTTCCAACTCCAGCTACAGACATCATTGGGTACCGAAGTGACGCGGATACAGACTGAATAATCATTATCATACTCATTTTCGCCATAATCATCATCATCGTTCCCACCTGTTGTTTCTAGTTTCTAGTTTTAATTAAGTTAAAGTTTTACTAAAGAAAACAAAATTGTATTGTTTTTCAAACATTGTTCTTGTGAATGATTGATGTATGAATGATTTTGT
>VCCN01000741.1:1641879-1652645 GCA_006491835.1 Architeuthis dux | reverse complement strand
GGGTTCAGTACTATCCGCGGTTTTAAACATACACTGGGCATATCCCGCGCGGATGAGGTGGATACCTGTACTCGTTTTCTGTATAAAAAAAGGTGACTCCCTTCATTCTTTGAATTTTTCTGTAAGAAATGACTCCCTTCATTCCTTGGCGTCCCGTTTCCTTTATAATTTATTTACTTAATCATTCATTTAGTGTCTTTCTCTTTCCCGCCCACCGCTGTTCGACCATAACGGCCACTTTGATAGTTTTATCTGTCGTTTTTAAAATTAACAGAAACCATTGCAATAAAAATGAAAACCGGACGCAGAGGCAGGAAGAGAAGAAGCATTTGCCAAATTGTAAAGAAGGGAGAAAGAGGCCAAAAAAAGAAAGAAAAGATGGAAGACTGGTGTGGAAAAAAGGATAAAAGGAACACATATATTAAAAAAAAACTTGTTCATCTCTTCTTCGCTCTCACACTTTCACGAATAAATACGCGTCTCTATCAGACGAAAAAAAATACAAGTATTTTTTTTAGCCAGATTCAAAGAACTCATCGTCATTGCAAAAACTGGATTCGTTCAGTGAGTGCCAGTCAAACCATTTTCAACTTGGTCTGCAGCCAAATGACAGGAAATCTTTTGTTCCCCAATTCCATAGGATTGTCGACATGGTCTTTTTTGTCGAGCAATTTTTCATTTCATTCTTTGTCACCCATTAATTTTGCTTCATCCCCTCTTTACTGCCACAGGGAAAATGGAGAAAGAAATGTAGTTTTAAAAAGTTTTAAACATGAAAGAAACATTTTCCGTTTTTATAAGGGGAAAACATTCAACAAACAATTCCTCTTCTAAAATTGACTTTTTATGTTGAAGATATTTACTGAAAAATAAAATAACAATAATAATAAACAAAAAAATAATGTCCATGTAAAGAGCATAATGACCCACGATAGATATTATTTGAAGAGAAACGAGGGAGGGACATGACTAATGAGCATTGAAGATTGTATCGACTCGTCTATCAAAGGACTAAAAGACTAGACAAACCAGAGAAAAGAAAGAATAATCGTTTTTAAAAAATCAGGAATTGCAACAAAACTGACAATAGGACACATGTTGGGTTAGAAAACCTACAAAAAAAAGAACAAACAGAAACATAAAAAGAGAAGTCATGAATGGGGAACGAAGCAAGACCATGGAACATTCAAGAGACAAGCAAAAAAGGATTGCAGTGTCCATGTTTGCAAAAAGGATACTTGAAAAGGCAAACTGGTGTGAAAACTCAACGAGTTCAAACAACAACAACAACTGGTAAAATAGAATAAAACAAAATACATAAAAATAGTCAAATTAAATAACAAAAACAGTTTATTTTATTCGTAAAAATATTAAAAGAATTATGCATTACAAGCATTTCGTTTATTAATGACATCGTTTAAATCATTATTTAATATATTTACTAAACATTGCTTGAATCCAACACAAGACACAATTGGAGTAAAAAGATTGTGTTGTGCAAATATTCTAAGTGAGGAAAATTTGTCTGCCTAGAAAATGAACATTCAAAATCCTGGCTTTATTTGGGTTCAAGCAATGGCTACTAAAGCTGGTGTGAAATAAGTAAGTAGTGCCCTTACGCTGGCTACGGTTTCAATCGTCTCTGCTTGGGCTCCACATATCACATTACTACTTACAGGGCCCTTACAAGGCTTAGCGGTAACAAGAACCCGCAGTGGCGTCACTCACTTCACCCTTTGCTTGTACCTATGTTTGGGAGGACGGAGATGGATTCATGTCTTTCCTAAGGGCATTAGTACAAAGTGAACACCAACTGTCTCAGCCAGAGTTTGAACACTCGCCATTGCCGAGTCCATTCTCCATGCCGGTGAGCACAGCTATTTTCTCCTTCGAGTTAGGCTTTCTTTTACTATTTAATGTGAGTTCATTTCGTAAACTTTTGACTTATTAATCTGTTGATTTATTTAAAGTAAAGCGACCCGTAGCCTACCAGCTTGATTAGCTTTTTGAAAGCACCTACCACAGACAACAAATGCCAGCGATCTAAAAAGGGAAAAGGTCTCTTGCACCGAAAGATCATTACAGCAAGCATACTTGCCTGAATTGACTACCGACCGCAGACGATACTTCTTCAGTTTTTTTTCTTTCCTTTGATTTTCCACACATTACGATGAAAAAATAGAGAAAAAAAAAGAAATAATGTAAAAGAAAGAAACTGCGTCTTCTCTCTTCATTAATAGTGGGCCATTATCGGTGTCGGACTGTTTTGAATACGATTTGACACAGGAAAGCGTACGTACATTATAAATGCTTGCTTTTATATATTTTTAATCTTTTTTTGTTGCCATGCAGAATTCAATGGTATTAGCAGGTCCGTTAAGTAACATCATCACGCAGTTGTTACTGAGTTCAAATTATCCGTTAGTTCTCTCTCTTTGTACACACACACACACACATATATATGAGAGAGAGATAGAGAGAGAGAGAGGGGGGTGTATGACTTTGGCGTTACGCATGAGTAAAAAGTGAAAATAGTTGCTGGGAATTTGTTTAGGGTGACTTCTACCAATATAGGCTGAATAAATTACACACACACACACACACATATATATATGCCCAGTGCTCTTTTTCGCATTCTTTTTTTTTTCACAGAATTGATTTGAATATATTTAAGTGGACTGAATCCCCAGGCACAAAAAATATTTAAAAAAAAGGAGAAACTAAGAGAGAAAAAAATAAGAATTGGGAAGAAATAAAAAGTTAACACAGGAAAAAGAAAAAGAAGGAATCTAAGAATAGCGACTAAAAGCAGTAGGCGTGAAGAGGTAAAATGGGTGAGGAAAGAAGAAGAAGAAACGATGTAGGAAGAAGTAAGAAGAAACGAGGGAAGTGGGAAGAAGGAGAAACGAGAGAAGAAGAAGGAATAATAAGGGACTAGGAAAGAAGAAGTAATAAGAACAGAGAAAAGGAAACGAGGGAAGAAGAAAAAGAAATGAGGGAAGAAGAAACAAGTAAAGAATAAGTATTTTGACGAATTAAAACTATATATAAAAAAGAGGAAGAGGAAATTACTTTCTTTTCATCCCTTTTGTCCTAGACATCAGCCTTGGAATGAATGAAAAGGGATTAAAAGTAGAATGTATATTTCCCATAAAAAGGGATAATTTAATTGCTAACTCTACTTAAATGCATGACTTGAGTCATTTTGAGTGGAGTAAACAACAACAGTAGCAACAACAGTAACAACATCAACAGCAATTATAATAATAATAGATAAAAGTGTTCGCCGTTCCTTGACGTGAGATTTAAGGTGCAGTCGATTTGCGCATGTGCACGAGGCAAAAAGGAAGTGCACGGGATTCGCACCAACCGTTTGAAACGTTCAAACCGCTCCACCGATCATGTGACAGCCGGTGGATAGCAGAAAAGATGCATCGCTTGGTTAAAAGAGGTCGATAGGTGAAAAGGTTTGAAGATGTAATTTGATCACTACAAAAAATATGAAAAGAAAACGTACAAAAAAAAAGAATCTGATGCAGTAAAAAAGGAGGGGAAGAATGGAGAGGAAATGGTGGATGAAATAGAAAGGAGAAGACACAAGGAAAGAAGAAGAAGAAGAAGAAGAAGAAGAAGAAGAAGAAGAAGAAGAAGAAGAAGAAGAAGAAGAACGTTGACGAATTAAAACTATATATAAAAAAGGTGATGGGGAAATTAGAATTACTTTTCTTTCATCCCTTTTGTCCTAGACATCAACCTTGGAATGAATAAAGAAGGGTTAAGGGTGGAAGAAGAAGGAAAATAAAGAAAAAGAAATGAATGAAAAGATGCGAACGATGGAAAAAGATGGTTGAGAATGGGGAATAATGGAAGGAAGGAGAGAGAGAGAGAGAGAGAGAGAGAGAGAGAGAGAGAGAGAGAGTACGAAGAATGAGAGAAATAAGAACGAAGGAAAAGAGGAAGTAATACGTGTAGAATGGGTATGAAGTCAAATGAGAAAGACGATGAAGAAGCAAGAGAATAAGAAGGAACGGGAAGAAAGAGGATATCAAAGAAAAGAAGTCTGAGAAAGAGGACTAGAACGAGAACGAAGAAGAATAAAAGGATGGGTCAAGAAGAAGGCGTAATGAAGAAGTAAGGAGGTATTTATGGTAATATTGTCTGGCGTACCTTCGTACTGGTTATGTTTATGGTGATTAACTGGCGTACCTTAGAATTATTGTGTATTTATAGCAATAACACTGGGTTGTGATTATTATGTTTTAGACTGATGTCCCTTAGTACTGACACCATTGTATTAGATTGGCCTGCTGACGGGCTGGTGTGCTGGCGTACATAAAAAAACAATACTAGCCTCTTGAAAGGCCCAGTGTATATCTTATATCGTAGTATCAAAACAGTGCATCCCCTTACTTCAATTAAAATTGGACATAGATTCGACATGGCTCTGCATCGCACTGTGAATTCTTCAGTGAGACTAAGAAAATATCTCGGTTATATTGATACATGTTAAAAATAATAGCAGCACGTATGCCACATCCATTGCATGTATGGGAAGAGTTCAGAATTGATGAACTACTGGTGGATCAATATGTTTGTAGCCTGATATCTAGTTATTAGCTGAGATTTTGATCTGAAATTTTCACTCTATGATGTTTAATCTATGTGATTAATATTTATCACTAAATTAAGTGCATTCATAAGGAAGGAGATATAAGTATTTGTTGCGTAAAATAAATTCTTTCTCATCATTAGCATGTGGACCTATTGATGTACCTACGTACATATAGGGAAGACCGGGGCTAGTTGGACCCCGAGGTAAGTCGGACCGCGGGCTTTTATTTGAAACCAAAGCGGTTTTCTGCCTTTTGGTCATATGGGTAAGTCACATGATCGCCTGTTGTCTTGCACCGGAAATCTGGCGCGTACGTATTGCATACTGGTGAGGTGAGTGCTAAAAAACTGATTCTGACCATTAAAAATAAACATGTTGAAGATTTGTTCGGATCAAGTTTTTTAAATTGAAATTTCAGAAATTGAAATGTCAGAAACCTGAATGTTTCTTATTTTCTGAGTCGTTGGAGGTTTGCGTAGGGGGAGGTACATGCCTCTGTAGTGTTGGAGAGAGAAAAAGAGGGTGCCTCGATAACGGTTTGCTGCAAAACAAACACTGAGCATTATTCTCCATCGAGGTGGTTATAGAGAAAGCACATCTGAAGCCATGATACTGAAACACTAGTTTAAATGGGCGGAGCATGCAGCAATGCAAGGATGGAGATTGTCTTCTTTGGCGAACTTCATGAAGGAAAACACAATGGAAGGGCCCCTAGTAAGCGCTTCAAAGACCAGCTTAAGAAGTAGCTTTCATTAGCCGGCATCCATCATCACTCGTGGCACCAGGAAGCAAACGACAGAAAAGGCTGAAACCACTGCATCAACGCAGCCAACCTCAAGTTTGAATCTGATAGCTGAGCAGCTGCTGAGGATTAGAGCAAAGGACGGAAGGGGCGAGCTGCCCTTTAGACACCACCAATCAAGAGCTTTCCTTGTCATAAGTGCAGAAAGGTATGTGTCACACGAATTGGGTTCCACAGCCATCTTGAAGCCAGCATAAGTTAATACAGTGAAGAAAACATTGGGAGGGCAAAGGCAGTTTCTGGCCCAAAACTCGCAAAATGGCCAAATACAAATACTTTCAGGACACAAAAAAGAAATCAAAATGAATCAAAATTTAAATATGGCCAAACCAAAGAGTTCATGGCCAAATGCTTTTTAAAAAGGTCAGATTGGTCAAATTTGTCCCTCAACTTTATTTTGTAAGGAAATAAGTTATATTTTTAATAAAATAAGTTTCTTTTTTTCATACCGCACGACTTTTCTTAAGTTGAGACTTTCAAAACAAAATTAGGATACTTGAATTAATAAAAGAAAATTACCTAATAAAATCGCGTTTGTCTCCTTATTGCCGATCTATACATAAAAAAAACCCGTCATTTTTACGGGTATCCATGCTAGTATATAATAAATAAATATTCATTTCTTCATTTGAACTTCATCCAAATTTGCTTTGTGCTTATCAGTTCATCAAGGTAATTAAAGAGCAGCAATATATGATCTATATCCCATGGTGGTTATTGATATTTACTAATTTTAGCTTAGTATGTCAAAGAGTCACATGTGTGAGTTCGTTCTCACTACAGTAATAATGGTTTGTGAGACTAGCTTGCTAACATCGCTTTCTTAGCAAGGCGCCCCCAAAAATGAAATATTCATAACATTATTATGTTTAAGTCCGTACGAATCGGTGTGGGGGGGGGGCAACTTACCCCCAAAATTCGGGCAAAACCGTATATAATTCCGGGCAAATCAAGCCGTCTGCACCCTTACCGAAAGAGTTCCCATACGCCTATATCAATAATTTACCTCTATAATCTATATAATCTATATAATCTATGCAACATAATACATCTTCAAACAAATTGAAACATTTTTAAGACATATTCTTTTTTTTTGGGGGGGGGGTCTAAACCTTGGGGCCCTGTGCAGCTCTCTTAATTACGGTCTTTAGCGTGAAACTATTAAGAAGACAATTAAAACGAAAAGACTCGATGTGAAGAGAACGCAAGAGGTCGGTCACAAAAAATTCAAAACTAAAATTAAAATCCTGAGCTTTGAGGATCAAAAAACGGTAAACGTTGTTAAAAATCTTGCATATATTTTCAGGTGTTTGCATAAATCTACATTTCAATGAGTAACGTTGTCCGCTCGTCTGTCACATCTACAAGCAATTTGTCCGTCCGACTGTCACACATTAAAATGAAAATTCTACGTTGAAAAGGGTTGAGGTAGAGGAGCGGTTTTGAGAATAGAATCGCAACAGAAAGACAGCGAAGAGGGCGGGGAGAGGGGTGGGGGAAACAAGGTAAGAGTACGCAAAAAGATAGGGTATGAAACATAAAGATATTCGTTAAATAAAAAAAGGAAGGCGAGAAAGTAAAATGAGGTGGAATTGAACTAGCTTTGAATGTCTTTGAGTGGAAGATTTGGTTAAGTGTCGGGGATGGTCAGTTCAGGCAACTCCTACGAGTTTTCTTTCAGATACTACAATGCTTTAGATTTCCACTCCTATCTATACTGTTAGTAAAGCAACGGGTATTGTCAAACTTCAGTCCAAGTCTGCAAACTCTTAACTGTTTTTCTGTTCCGTTAAACCAAACCGATTTGTAAAATTAACATTCTCCTACCGAGATTTGAAATCACAACCAACTGATTGGTAGGAGGTTCTCTTACCGACTGAGCTAAACTGACAATTTGTTCGTGTCTACGAAGATTTGTGTTAGAAATACGCAAGGACATATGTCATTCTAATAAATAGATGCATTTATACTTTATTTATGTATCATATATACAATGCAACAGTTGCAGTAATCATCTTCAGTCGGAATAGAAGTGAAAGTGGTGTTTGACCCTGCAGCAGCCAGGCTTGTTTTACTAGTATTTTCTTATTTCAAAGCGGGTTTGATGCCAAGCTGAGCAACCCTAATTATCCCAAAGTTACTAATATTGATCTGGGCAGAAGCCGAGGGGGTTCAACAGGTACAAACATAGACAACGAAAACGATTTGAATCTTTCGAATTCCAATTGTCCCATACCCACGACACTTGTATTCGTAGAATTACTTTAGAAAACTTGACAGTTAGAACGCACAAACAATCTTTCGCTTTTACTGAACTGAGATAATCCAGACCGATGCACTCAGAGGAAGTAAACAAATAAAATAAGTAAAATTAATTAATGTAAGTAGATGGTTGAAGAGACAGACAGGTAAGTAAATTATCGCATTTTTCCTGTATTTCAGTGCTAAATAATTTGAATCTCTGTCACTTCCCGCCTAAAATCCGCCGATTGTTAAACGAAAAGAAACAAATCCGGCACTATTATCGGAAATTAGTCTACATCAAATATATCAATGACTTCTTTTTTTTTTTAAATTTTGGAATGGTTAGTTTTCGTTTGTATTTTTTGAATTTCGCATTTTAGTTGTGCTGCTTATGACGAATTTAATGTGTGAGCGTTTGTTTCTGAATGATTCTCTTTCTTAGCTTCAATTTTGTTTTCTGATTTTTCTCCTTTTGTCTCGTCCTTGCTCTTTTCCGTTTGTTTATTTCATTCTTTCATCTTTCTTCAATCATCCGTTAGGCAATCGTTTATTTCAATCGTTTATTTCATTCATAACACATACGTGTCGCCATTCATTTCTCTCTCTCTCTCTCTCTCTCTCTCACACACACACACACACACACACACACATTCCTTCCTTCCTTCTTTCTTTCCGCGTCATCATCGATTAGGTAATTCTGTTTTCGCGTTGTAAATTTGCGCTCTGATTCTCTCAATGTTTTAAACTACTTTTTGTTTACCTGTGCCAACAAAGTTGGAAGAGGTGTATGTCTTCCTCCGTGTCTGTCTTCCCCCGTGTCTGTCTATCTGTCTGTCTGTCTGTTTATCCACACAATATCTCCAAAGGTTCTCAATGACATTTTTGAATGGGGAGTGAAACGGGAAATCTTCAAGTGACAGATTTTCCTTCATTCAAATCGTCTGACCATTTTTAGCAGCAACGCCCCCACCCATGCCCCGAATCTCTGAACTCTCGAAATGCAATGAACAAGGACCGCTGTACCAGAGGCGGTGCTTGGCACCTCCAGGCCGTGCTATTGCAGGAGGTGCTGGTGCTTTGGGGGCATAATGGGACCTACCGTTTAAACCTTTTACTTTTGTGAGGGACGCAAATTTCACAATTTGCAGCGGTGCATCGGACCTAGCGCCACCACTGCTCTGTACTAATGCTACGTGAATCCTTTACTGGTCGCATTTATATATTTGTTCTCTGATCCAATCAACATGAGCACCTAACGAATGTCTACTTAGTTTGGAATGTGATTCGCCTGTTTGCCTTAAATTGCATAATTTTACTGAATACCGTATATTTTTAAATATAAGTCGAGTTTTTTTTACCTAAGAAGTAGTCTAAAATTAACACCTCGACTTATAGTCAATTCAGTCATAAAGAAAGGACAACACTTTGTAGTAGACGAATGTCTGGTGAGCGATAATATTGGTCCAGAACAGTTTTAAGAAATGTAGACTCAGCAATGCCATGGATGGAACAGAAGAAGACATCTTGTGGCAATAAGTTGCTAACCAAGCGTCACAAACAGAGGACTCACTATAGAAGAATATGACAAATCTGATGAAGACCTACTTCTATATTGGTTTGTAATTTTTCTTTGGTACGTTTTGAATAAATAACGATTACATTTACAAGTTATCATTTATTTATAATCAGTCGGTGTTCAATAAAAAATATGGAGCCAAGCCTCGCTAAGGTGAAATCATCAAATGGTTCTAAGCTCGACTTATATTCGTGTCGTCTGCTGAATATATTAACTATAATATATTATTTATTTTGCTTACCTTTCTATTCTTTTAATTCTATCCTTCGTTTAACACGTTCAGCGCCAAAACACCTTAATTAATTTTATTTTACCTGTTACGTGCAAACTTAATCAATACATATAAAAGGCATATATGCAAATGAGTTGGTTATATGTTTGATTGATTGTTTCCTGTCGTGTCCGCCACCTGACACATCCCAAAACGCATAATGGACTGGTCCACATGAAATGCATTGTACAGCGGTGAATCGGGGTCGAAGTGGTTTGAAATGTGATCGCCTGTTGTCATATATAATAATATCTCACGTCATCATAACACGTGAGTGGTAAATATTAAGTATTTTTAAGTTTGGGAGTAAAACATAATATATAATCAAGATTTATAAAAAATGATATTCTAAAAATTAAAATTAAAAATATGGGGCATGAACAAAGGTTATAGAGGATTGTTAAAACATAGTGGACTTTTTAGGGTTATGGTGTTTGTGTTTCTAAGTGGTCAGTTATTGCGAGTGTGTTTGTGTAGTTATTTTTTAATGAAGGAATTAGGAGGTGTTTAATAATAATTATTAATAAATTGATGTATTCAAGATAAATTGCCTAATAAAATGTCTTTATGCTCCTTAGTGCCGATCCATACATAAATAACCCCGTCATTTCTTACGGGTATATACTAGTAAATAAATATACAATGGCGCTAAAGATGTTAATACTTATTTTCTATTTTCCTCATTATATGGTTATATTTCTTTCTTTATGCCTGATTAATGATCGTCCTTTTCTCTTCATTTTCTTTCTCTTTACTCGCTTGTTCATTTATTCCCTTTCAGTTTCCTTAAAATTAATCTCATTTATTCAATCCTTTTGTTTTTGGACTCTACAGATTATACATCTCATTCATCTATTTTCCTCTTTATTTGAAAAATGTCATTTCATTGTTTTCATAACTTCCCCATACGAATATCTACTGTTTGGGTTTAGAGCCACTAGAGGAAGATGAAAAAAGAGCTTTTATTATGAAGGGAGAGAACTCTCTCTTAGATTTAAAAAAAAAGTGTTGCTTTTTTTTCCCGTCTACTTTTTAAAACAAATTTTTCTAGTTGATATTTTTACATCTTTAATATCGTAAAATCTCATCATATTGGTAATCGAGTTACTATTTGAGAGGGTTCGTTTTGTTCCCGAAAAGCCAGTTCTTTCTATGAGAAGCAGTGACTGAGCAATACAACTTAATAGAAGGTTCTCGACTGGTCTCGAATGTTTGGTTTTGAAACATTCGTTCTGATTGACTGATCCCTTAAGTGCAAGGT
>VCCN01000741.1:1482796-1494162 GCA_006491835.1 Architeuthis dux | reverse complement strand
TATATATATATATACATGACCATGTATAACAATAACTTGTGTTTTGATTATACCACGATGACGTTTGTGGTCAAACCACATTGCTGAATATATTACAAAACTTAGGTTCATATAAAATCGTAGATGAGTAACATTTTGTATTATTTTCTTATATATCTCAAAATTAATATTCGTTACAATCATGGTATTTTTGTGAGATTAAACATTTGGCAGCAACGAATGCCTAATTACATGTGTTAATGAGTTTTTAATTTAATTTTACGCTTAATAACAGACTAAAATAATCATGACCAATTAAACTTCTTGTAATACAAGATTCAAATCAGATTGAAAAGTTGGTCATTAACTGTACTGAATCCACCGTTAACACCAAAGTATTAGCTTGGTTCGAGCTGACTATAGCTACCTAATAGAAAAACATTTTTATTAGGTAACAAAAATAAAAATGACTACAATTTATTGCTTATCAACAAACAAGCCAAGAACTGCTCAACCACAAAGCGAAAGGTCGGTTTAGTATTTCGTCAAAGAAGCAAAACGTGACGAGGGTGCATTAAGATTAGATTCTGCGCATAGACTTTTCAAGTGGTTGAAAACCGGCTTTCCATGTGGACAGCCATCGTCCCAGACCGAGACGAAATCAAGCGGACTGTGAAAGCCGATCACATAATTAGAGGAAGGTAGACGAAGTAAAGAGGGTGGAGAAAGTGGACATGAAATTAGAGAGACGAGAAGATGAGGTCAGAAATCGGGACGGGGGGGTGGAGAGGAACATTGATAAAAAAGAAGAGAAAAGAAAGGAATGTGACAAAGTTAGAAAAGAAAGAAAAGAAAATCTGAGAAAGTCGAGGAGAAACTGAAAGCCGAATTGGTGTAAAATGAACGAAATGGAATTCATTATTTTTAATAAATGCAAGAAATAATGCAGGGTTATCCCGGATTTTACAAGTGTTTGGTTTATGTAAGAAAGTGGAGTTGGCTCCTTTTGTTTTCAATATGGCTACTTTTGCAGGTCGAAATCCCAATCATAAATAACCTATTAGAAGCGTGAACATTTAGTTCTTAGATCTCATACTGATACCATGAAGCTATACGTGCAAAACATTGGGATTTGATGTCATGGAAAATGACAATAGAGAAAAACAATAATCAGGAGGAGGAGGAGGAGCAGAAGAATGAGGGGGGGTGTGACCAGAAAGGTAAAAATAGTGATGAGAAATAAAATAAAAAAAGAGGAAAAGGGAGGAAAAAAAAAGAAAAAAGAGATGTACACAAAAGAGGAGAACAAACAAGAGAGAGAAAGATACAGCAACAGAAACATATCAACAAGAATCTCGAGAAGACAAAAAAGTCGAAATTATGCGAACACGGGGGAGAAAGAAGTGCAAGTGGCCAAGCGGTTAATGCCGCCGTGAATGATATCGGCCAGCCGAGTTCAAACTCCGTCTGAGACAGTTTGCGTTCACTTCGCACCAATGCCCTTGGGAGAAGCATGAATGATCTCCCCACCTGCCAACGTATAGCCTAGAACCCCATGTTTTACACATAATTGAGAAGACTTATGTTCAACAACGGAATTTAAAGGCTGATATAAAATGAGGAAGAAAAAAAAGGAAGAGAAAACTTTAAGCGTACAAATGCAGACGAAACGAACGAATTCCTCACAGTAGAGGAAGAAGATGAAAGATTGAAAGAGAAACTTGTGACGCAAAATTGAAAGTGAAAGTAGATAAGCGGCCAAAGAGCTAAGTGTGCTGATTTCTAAGGCAATACTGGCACGAGTAATTAAAGAGGCCATCGTTAGCGCTTGCTTGTACGCTTCAAGTGACAATCTGGACGTTTTCAAATAGTCAGAGATGGCGTATGGGTCACGTAGCTGACCACTAATCACTTTGATCCGGATATTAGTTGTTTTTCCCATTGAAGGGGGTATCATAGAGACCCTGGATCCTGGTAGGATCAATCCACATCACATCAGCTTCATTCTGGGTTTGTTCCAGCAAGTGTGTATGCATTTAATGAGATGGTGGTGTATCTTGTAAGTACATTGTGTTCACAAGCACATACAGATGACGAAGTGGAATCGAACTAAAGTGTGCCTCAATAAAAAACGGACATTTTTGCAAGCAACACCGGATCAACGTACTATTAACCTGCTTTTGTCTGAACTCGATAGAAATAGTACTTTTAAGTTAGCCAAAAAGCTAAATTCAAGCCCATCAACAGTTCACTGCCATCTGCAATAAGTTGGAAAGGTGCCGAAACTTGGAAAATGGGTTCCTCATGATTTTACAGAAGCCAACCGTAAAGAAAGAGTAGAAATCTGCATTTCTCTGCGCACTGGTAAACGCATCTCGACATTTTTAGACAGATTAATGACTAGTGAAGATAATTACCACCTATGCCAGAGTTTACAGGATCATCTTGATGGACTAGTTGTCCATGAAGACAACTCCATGGAGGGTTGGAAACTACTCTGTCACAAAAACGGTATTATGAAGCTTGTGAATACTTGAAAGGAGGTTATTGGTAATGATGGAAACTATATTGATGGATACATTCTATTTATACGTTAATTTTTTATATTTTTTCGGACACAAAATTCGGACCTGATTTCTAATGTCGCAGATCTTAGTCGAGTTTCAATTTTCTTATCTAGAATACCGGTAATTGTTGGCTCAAGTGACTTTGTCTAATCACTTTGCCTCTGACAGACAACGAAACAGGTGTTATGATGTTAAAGTGTAATCAACAGACTGTTGCTCTTAAATCAAAAGATCTCTGCTGAGAGAGCTTCAAACTAAAGTTTTAATCTTAGAGTAGACCATTACTACTGTATTTGGTTCGACTGTATACTCATGAATTATTGCCATACAAAGCTAATATCCGTGGCATGATGGTGAGTAATTTTGTCTCGAGGATCAATTCACGACTATAGAGTTCGATCCTCAGAGGTGTCCCTACTGCGGCCTTGTGCCAGACTGAGTAAACTTAGCAAATAACTAATAGGCTCCTCACTATGGTGCAGTGGTTCGCAAATTAGCATTGCAGACCATTAATACTACAGCAAGTCCAATCAACACGGGGTAGCCCTCACATGTGACATTATTCCAGAATAAACTAGGCTTAGTAATGTATCTGAGATGAGGAATTAACTAATAAGAATAAACACATATAAGATATTGTCGGATACTTCCACTATTACGGTGACGTCACCTCCTACCACCATTTATTTGGTGGAGTACCAAATCTCGAGCGTAATCTCTAATGTATGAGAACGCTTATGATGACAGAGCCTCGTTCTGGAAGCAACACGTAGGAGGAAGCCATATTGAAAAGTGTAAGTTGAGAAGTAAGTCAACCGTGAATGACATTGAAGAAGTAAATCGTTCGTCCAGCGACACATAGTGACTGAATTACGGTTCAGGTAACCAGAAGATGTAATTCATTACCATTTGCGACCAATGGCAGCCAGGAATACGCTGATAAAAATACAATTGATGTAAAAATAGAGCTGACACAGAAACCCAGCCGATACAATTGGCAACACAGTAAAACGGGTGATATAGCAACTATCATCTAGCTCAGTGGTTCCAACAAAACAACACCATCAACTCACGGATACAAGACATGGCTTACAATATTAAAGATCAATTGATTGCAAAGATAAAATTATAGAAGTATTTTACTATTCAAGTAGAATATTGCTTCTCATTTATGTAAAATATATTGATACTCAATATATCAATGATGATTTTCTGCTATGTGGCACATTGACCAAAACAGGAAAGGAAAAGATGTGATGGGGTTAATTCCAACCTTCTTTGACGAAGAAGTACTTTCTTGAAAAATTGTAATTGGAGTGTGTAACCGGAAATGTTGGGTTCTCGATTCTTGGGGTTTGTCAAACATAAGAATCCTACACTAGTTGGAGTACACTGCATGATCCACCGAGAGGTTCTCGCCTCAAAGACATTACCGGCTACTTTGCACGCTCATTTAAAGGTCATCATAAAAACAGTCAACTTCATCAGAGGTTCAACTCTGAATACAAGGCTTTTTCGTGATTTATGTGAAAGCATAAATGCTGAATACCAAGCCCTGTTGTTCCACATTAAATTTCGCTGGCTATCAAACATGCTTGCTCGGTTCTATGAGCTTAGTGAAGAAGTGGGGACTCTTCTGTACAGCCAAAATAAATAACTTACCAAACCTTCAAGCTCATTTGGCCTACCTACCCGACATAATCGAAATCCTAAACGATCTAAACTGAAAGTTAACCATACAGACAGTGTAAGAACATTTATTGCCAAACTACGGCTCTGAGAGAGACACATGAAAGATGGAAATTTGATGCAATTCCATCGGTTTATTGAAGTTATTGGAGATGATAACCAAGTGCTCAAGGCTGAGATTGCAGAACATCTAAATTCCTTTATTGGTGAATCTCAGTGCTATTTCCCAGACATAAACACTGATCAAGTAACTATGGCTATGACAAGGAATCCATTTCAATGTCCTGTGGATCATACAGGAGGAGTTTTTTGAACTCAAAGACAATTACTCAGCGAAAGATGTGTTCAAAGTCCTCAGTCTGAATGAGTTTAGGGTGTAAATGCGTCCCATTTATCCTGGACTTAGTAACAACACTCTGTGTGTGTTAATCCCTTTCTCTGCAACATATCACTGCACTTCTATATATCAAGCCGAAGCCTCGAAATAAGCTCCAAGTTGAGAATGATTTAAGATGTGCTGTCCCACAAATAGACCCACAAATCGAAGAACTAGTTACAAAAAAAACAAGAACAGAGATCATATTGATGTGTATATCAGTTACGATAACATAATTCTTATTTTCTTGTAATAAATTGGATTTTCAAATTATGTGTTCGCCTGCTTTCTTTGAGTTATAAATACACAGCAACAACTGTACAGTTATAATATTAAACTAATTCTTAGTATAATGCTGTCTAATTATACGCAAAATAAAGTTATTATTTGAAATTATTCTTTGTTGCAACTTACTTAAATGGAAGGGGGGAATACTAGTAATCTTTGTGACAAAGGTGGGGAATGACTTATATAGTTAGACTGCAGAATGGGAACAGTCTACCTCTGTGGATTGAATAAAGTTCAGTTCGAAATTCTCAGAAGGTTACCAAATCCAACAGGCACCTGAAGAATGCCGAAAGGTACAAAAGTCAAAATGTTATGAAACCAAGATGAGGACACCAGTTCGAATAAATCGAACCCTTTATTCACGTCCTAGTTCGTGTAAATTATATTTTTGTAGGTTGGTCCGCTGATTCTTTCAGTGATTGAATAAATTAAAGTAATTAGCTCATTTATTGTTATCACCCAAAGTTGAGTAATTGGGAGATAGACGGACGATAGAAAGGTCTTCATTTCAGTCTATAGTGTTGTCGCTATCATCGAGTCTGGAAATTCTTTTCCAAGATGGCAGCTAATTAAACTCAGTAGCCGCCATGCCGATTGGATCTCCCCCAGACAGACTAACGAACAAGCAAAGACTAACGAACAAGCAAAGAGCACCTGGTTAGCAAACTGGTCTTTCAGCATAACTTCCAGATGTAATGAGTGCAATCCTCCCTGGATACTCCACTAATGCTCTTGTGTCAGACAAAGCTAAACTTAGTAAATAGCAAAGAAACAGGCGTTATAATAGTATGTCGATGTAAACTGTGGTATCACGTGTAGGATTTATTGAACAATTACTTAAAAACTCTCATTCTCCGTAACGAGTTCTTTTATAGTGACACAGCAAATTATGGCGGTTAGGAAAAAAGGAAAGAATAATCATGATTGTATTTTACTACCGACTGTGTTTGAACCCGGGGTATTGATGCAAGTTTCCAGCATTTTTATCGCTGCTTACTTTACCGCTACTCTGCTATTTCTCCGTTTAATTATACTCATTTTCGAACTAAATATTTTGGCAGTAGAGGAAAAAGATGATGATTCAAGAACGAATTATGCATTTTCTTTTCGTAAAATTTGTTTAAACAAGTTTCGCTAAGTATATTGTGCATTAAAAATGAGAAATAATGCAAGTGTTACTGATATAATAGAGCTATTATATGCATAATACAAATACGTTGTTGATCATTTTACAATAGAAATGAATTGAAAATCAGTAAGATATGGATTGTCATCTATCAGGAAATAAGGCAAGCATTAATGACGTAATATGATTATTATATGTACAATGTAAATTCACTGCTGATGATTTTACTATAGGAATGCATTGAAAATCAGGAAGAAAGAGATTGTCGGTTGTAAGAAACTAACGCAAATGTTACTTACAGTATAAGGCTATTATGTGTGTAATGTAAATACATTGCTAATGGTTTTGTTATAGAAAAGCATTGAAAATCTGGAAGAAATGAATTGTCAGTAATCAGTTATTAACGCAAGTGTTACAGGATGAGGCTCTTATATGTGAAATAAAATTGCATTGCTAATTATTTTACAGGAGAAATGCACTGAAAATCATGAACAAAGGAGTTATCAATGGTCAGGAATTAATGCAAGTGTTACTGACAGAATAGGGCTATAATGTGTAATCCTCTTTTTCATTGTATTTAACCCTCTTTTTCCTGTATTGCATTTTAACAGCTCTTGTTAATGATAACGTATCTTTGCTGCCGTTTGCATTTTTCTTACGTCAAACACCCTTTATGGTCAGTCCATTTATCAATATGTAAAATCCTTGATACCCTGATCCATTGAATAGTGCAGTGCCAATTATATCGTCGAGATCAAGAAGGAAAAAGAAAACCTCACAAGACGTTGTAGAGAATCGAAGATCTGCTCAGTTGCCTGCACGGCTTTTTTGGCATCGTCTAGCCTCGCCTTGTAAATAAGGTGCCAATCCTGTAGTGAAAACAAGGGGAAATGTTTTGACTTACGTCCGACTAATTTGATGATGCTTAAAATACGCGCCCCTGATGGCGGGAGTGCGGCGTCGGCCATAATGAGGCTCGTGACCTACATTTGGGGAGTGAGTTAATCACTACTGCTGTTCATATTGTTGTTGCTAGTGTTGTTCTTCGTGTTATTTCGCAATTTCTTTTCACTCAATTGTTTCAATTCTCTCTCTCTCTCTCTTTCCTCCCCCATTTTGTCTCTCCAATTCTCAGTTTCTTTAGGCGTAAGTAAGTTCGTTTCTTTCTTCAAAGGCATCTCTTGGTTTTCATTTATTTCTTCTGATTCTATTCTTCTTCTCTTTCGTTTTTCTTTCCTTCTTTTTTCTTTCTTTTTTCTTCTTCTTCCCAATACTAATTTCCTCTTTCTTTCAGTTGTTTTTCTTTCTTTCCTTATTTATTTCAATTCTTTTTTCATTCAGACCTTTTTCTTTCTTTCTTTCTTTCTTTCTTTCTTATTTCTTTATTTATTCCTTTTTTTGTTTCAGTTCTTCGCAATTCCTCTCAGTTTTTCAGTCTTTCTTTCTTTCTTTCTTTCTTTCTTTCGATCTTTCTTTTCTTTTCATTCAATCTTTCTTTCTTGCTTTCTTTCTTTCAGTCATTCCTCTTTTCTCTTTTTTCATATTTCTGCTCTTCCCCATTTTCATCGCTCTCTCTCTCCCTTTTTTTCTTTCTTTCTTTCTTTCTTTCTTCTTCTTTTCTCCTTTTCATTGCCTTCATCTTGTTCTCCGCGATCTTTTGCTTCCACTTCTTGTCCTCTCCGTTTTTCATTCCCATTTATAGCTTTCCTTTCTGACTAGTTTCATTTTTCGACGATAATGTACAATTGTACTTGCTCGGAAAGAGGAAGGGGCAAAGGAGAGGAGAAGGAGAGAGAAGAATGAGAGTGACTGAAAAAAGACCAGTATACAAATATAAAGAGTATTAAAAATCAGGAATTTTGATAAATTTGGCTCGTGCGTATTTAAAAACAAAATAAGTCCGGTTCTCTCCGGTTATTTCATCTGTAGCCTTCACTGAGAGCATTTTGGAGATTGTGAACAAGGAAGATCAGATCATTTCAAGATATCTCTTAGACTACTCCAATTCTTCACAAGTCAATGCTCACAGAACATATAACTTCAATGATCTATCAAAAATGGGTGATGTCTTCTATACAAACCACTAGATAATATTAATCCTTTCCCATTTCTGCTTAATAGTTTCCCTTATTTCGTGTATTCTTCTGCCTTTTTCTGTCGCCACTTACCTTACAAAGCATTAGTAACACTAATATATATATATATATAATTCTGTGGTGTCCCTCTGTGTGTTTGTTTGTCTGTCACGCTATATACACTACCTAAAGATGGGCCAACCAGATCTTGCATGCATACACATTGGACATAGGGGGAGGTTTGAAAACAAAAAGTATTTGAAAATTTAAAAAATAAATAATAGTATGGGGCCTGCGTTCGCGATCATTCCGAAAATAATGATATGGTTTCCACCTGTCAATCTATATAATAGCCGAACCGGTGCATTGTAGACAGAAGTGTTGCATTGAGGTCCCCCTAAAACTTAAAGAATGCAAAAAAAGTCCGGGTGATTTGCAACTGAATAATAATAGTATAGGGTCAGCGTTCATGCTCACCCCGATAATAATGATCTGATATCTATCTATCTATCTATCAATCTATCTATCTATCTACAACTCTGATTTCATTTATCTGTATGTTACATCTATGTAACATAAACAGAGCGTTGCAGCCAGAGGTATTGAAATAAGGTACCCCTGAAAAACAATTTAATCTCTTATTGGGGCTGTATGGCGTGTTTTCAACTTGTTAAAACATAATATCCTGCTCACTATAAGTTATGTATTGTACGTTATCAACGTCCTTACAAAAAAAAGCTTTGTATACATTTTTATGCTAAGGTTACCTGTAACTCTACGCCCGATGAATGTATGCATTCAAAATATACAATTACACTACGATCTAATTATAGTGAGTTTGATTTGAACGCTGCTTCACTATTGTTGTCCCTGTGCCAAACTGGGCTTAATAAATATTTATTTTAGTATTTGAAGTCGATTGATGCCGTAGTTCCTCTATTTAGGTCTCATGCTGCAGTGGTTGAACAGATTTGAACTCACATCTCATATCCCGTGATAATAAACATACTTCCACTCACTTCAAATACTACTAAGTAACAAAAACGCACTATATGGCATGGCTATTTGGAGTCGAGACGTGACAATATTACTGGTGATTTGGGCTTCGTCTAGCCATAGGATTCCGCTGCCAAGGTGGTTAAGGCATAGTCCGTGAAAGACGAGTTTTTCCAAAGCTACTTAATTATTAATGCTTCACGCTACTTAATTTAACGGTTGAAGTGTATTCGACCAAGAGAGTTGTGAGAAGAGTAACAATAAGACAAATAAAAGACAAACTATAATGAATAATGATACAGAGAAATGTAATAAATCGGGATAGATGTAAATTTATTTCAAAACAATTTATAAATAAAAGTTTCACTCGGAGACGACACACAAACAGAAGACATATATATAAATAGATAGATAAATGGATAAATATGATCAGATTGTGATGGTAAATGAAGACTGATAGGGATATCCGATGTAACACAAAATCGTTCAAATATTAATGATCTTAGTTGAGAGGATTTAATTCCAATAGTTCTAAATATCATCTTCGTTGCGTAATTAAAACAAAGAAGAGTTTCGTTTTCCGTCATTAATAATAATAATTACATTCTTCAATTTGCTGATTTCTACTTTTGGAATAAGCAGAGTCAATCGATGACACCGGAACTGTAAGTGCATTTTTAAATGTCACATACAAGAGTCAAATATTCAAAGGCTGATGCATGTGATTTGAGAAGAAGGCAATTTCTTTCGATTCTCTCGTTGTTGTAAACATCCAGATTCATTACATCAGATTGCATTACCCCCCCACAAAATGATCTGTATGATTTAACAATGATAAATGTGAATAAAAGGTGAATGGAATAAAAAAAAATTAAAAAAAGAAATTGATGAGAAAAGACAGAAATTTCTTAAGGGCAGCTTAGTCTGGTGAAAGTCCGCAACAAGGATCGAACCCGATATAAAAGCAACTAACTTAGATGATTATAAGATACTTTAATGTAAAAAAACCTAGATGGGAGGATAAATATGAAATAATTGGAGAGAGATAGATAGATAGTATTTTTTCATTAATATCAAATGTTGATTGGATACTTTCTGGTCGGACCTCGTATGCGAATTGACGAGTAAGATTTAAAGATAGATATTAGGCATAAATATATATATATATAAAAGCTGACTATATAGGTTATATACTATAACAAAATATTGTTTACTTGCTTTATATTGAGGACATAGCGTATTCGGGCGTCCATGCGTCAACAGGGGTTGCGTTTTACTTCATGGGTACGTTTATTGTATCTATGTGTCCTATTTATACATGTATTGATGTCTACAGCCTCTTTAGTGCATGTGTGTATATGTGTGCGTTTCTGTGTTGTGCGTGATTGTGTACGTTCTGTGTGTGTTTGCTGCAAAGTGTTCGTTTTGGTCTAACAAGACGCACAAAAGAAAAGCTTAGGTCGAGACAGCGACATTAGTGTGTCGAATCATAATAATAAGTCGACAAGTGGCGCTGAAAGGCCGGCGGAGATTAGCCAAGCCTTTTGTTCGGACAAGCAAGGAAATGACACTCGGGAGCGACGACATCATTTACAGACTAAAATAGGAAAAGTAGACACTTGCTTTCTTCTTTCTTTACAAGCGACCATTCTACTTTCACTTTCAATTTTGATTATTTGTCCTTCTGGCAAAATGCAGCTGAACAACAACTTGGATTTTACCTAACTTTTTCTTTTTTAAACTTATTTTGGCTTATTTTACTTGAAATACTCATCCTTCATTGACTATTTACTTTGTATGTTACGTCGGATCTTCTTTTCTTCTTTTCCCTTATCTTCTTTTTTCTCTCCTCTTATTTCCTCTTCTTTCCCTTTGTTTCTCTTTCATCTTCCCCATCTTTTCACATTCTTTTTCTTCTCCCTCTACAACTTTTCTCCTCTTCCCTCTATTTCTTCTTCACTTTCACATTTTCCTTTTCTTTCGTTTTCTTCTATGGGTACATTTGGCCCTTTCACGGTTTTCCCCTTTTTCTTCTATTCTTGTATTCTTTCTTTTCTTCTTCCCTTTCTTTTATTATTTGCTTTTTGCTTTCTCTACTTTCCCTTCTTGTCCACCCTCCTCTGCTTCTTTTACCTTTTTCTTTTTCATCTTCCACGTTTTTCTTTTCGTTCATCATTCTTGTTCTATTCCTTCTTTCTGTATATTTTTCTTGCATCTTATCGTCTTTTACTTTTCATTTCTACCCTTTTTTTCTTTCCTTCAATTTCCTA
>VCCN01000741.1:1142622-1153396 GCA_006491835.1 Architeuthis dux | reverse complement strand
AAAATATGTCGGAGTGTACTCGTGTACCTACACATGGATGAACAAAATGATTTAACATGTTTCGTTATATACATGCCGGAGCTTGGATCGCAAGACAATATCCCTATTTATTTGTGCCAATTATAGTTACATTTGTATAGACCTCGTTATGCATATGAAGGGGTGGCTCTTAGATTCTTAGTTTCCAAGATGGTCATTTAGGTCAAAAGGTTCAAAATTAGTTTCATTCGACCCGTGGCATTTTCTCTGAAACGTAAGTTGATGTTCTGGGATTGGTGACTGAAGGGGCAGTGTATGTAAACTTTCGGCCCCACGGGAAACGTGATGAAAGAAACGAAAGTTGAAACTCCCGCACCGCGGGAATAATATACCAATCGCTGACAATAAAAAATAATAATACCAATCGCTGACAATAAAATTGATCTGAAAACAGTTGTCGCTGGCAGCCATAAAAATGGTATTATATGATATTGAGAACACAATTAGTTGAATGTATTTACCATACATAGTTTTTGTAATTGCTATTTGGATAATACATGCAAGTTATTGAAAATTCAAGATGGCCGCCATTTTTCAAGATGGTGACCATTACACAATTCCAAACTAAAAATAATGATGACAATAACAACCTAGACCTTGGGTCTATCGTGGGGAAGTCTACACAGTGAAGGTCATTCTAATGTGGACACTAGCACCTGACCACACACATGGTGGTCATCTTGAATTGTAAGATAGAAGGAAGCTTCTGGGCAATTCTAAAGTTCTAGAATTTGAATTCTGCATCATAAAAATGTATGATTTGACACCGAGATCATCCATATCAGATTAGTTTACGCAACTTTATTTATGTTCATACCAGTCATGGCCGCCATCTTGAATATTCAATGTATTGCATGAATTATCCAAATGATAATTCCTAAGAACTATGTAACATGATCACTACTATCAACATCATAACTACCATCATCACCACCACCACCATCACCACCACCACCACCAGCAGCATCATCAATAGCATCAGTACCACCATCATCACCACAATCATTATCACCACCACCATCACTATCGTCACCACCACCACCACTTTCACCATCAGCACCACCACATCATCACCATCACCACCATCATCAATATCACCAACACTGCCATCAACACTACCACCACAATGATGATCATCACCATCATCAATGTCAATGATAATAACAACGATAATTGTTTATCATTAAAAATGATATCCAAAATAATGGGATCTATGGGACTATGGTTAGTATTTCAATCTTATCGCGCAGACCATTAATCCTTACACTTGAGGTCTAAGATTCCGTAGGATGAAAATTAAACCCAATGTTAAATCCACTGTAAATGGTTGCAGTTAATGTATTTATTTATAAATTAGCTATTAAAAAAGTAAACTGAGTACTTGACTCAAAGGAGAAAAATGGCTGCCATATTGAAAAAATGGCGTCATATTGAAAATCCATGATGGCTCAACATCCAAATGTTTGTTTGAATGCCTTTGTGTACCAAATGGTATGCTTTTATCACGAAATGAACAATTGGATTGAAATTTTCAGTTAAGCTGCCCGCTATATTTCCTGGTCTGAAATACCACTTACTCATTTTCTATGGAATTTGTCATGGTTCAGTAATTAGGTGAAATTGTGCGACTACCGTGTTGATTTTCTATTATTTTCAATCAGTAAGCGGAGTTCTATATTTGTGAAAATCTATACGGCATAGTTTGCGTGGAACAAACCCGGTATGATCAGAAAATATCTTCTTATTATTATTGTTATCCATTCATCTCTAAAGAAATCCACACAGTATTTTAAAACCAGACGCACACAGACACAGAGAATCACACACGCACACACACACGCACACACGCACACACTCATGCACACACACATATATATATATATGTGTGTGTGTGTGTGTGTATGTGTGTGAGGATAGAGAGATATGAGCTAGATTTGATGGATTTATTAAATTCCTTGTGTGTGTGTGTATGTGTGTGTGTGAGGATAGACAGGTAGGAGCTAGATTTGATGGATTTATTAAATTCCTTGTGTGTGTGTGTGTGGGGATAGAGAGGTAGGAGCTAGATAGCTAGAAGGTAGAAGAGAGGTAGGAGCTAGATAGCTAGAAGGAAGCATATATTAAAGACATTTTGTGTTTGTATGCGTGTATTTGAAGTTATAATACTCGAGTTTATAGCAGCGAATGTTAATAACGTACGCGTGTTTTCCGTAGTTCTATCCATATAGACTAGACAGTATGTATCTGTTTGTGTTTCGATATTAAAGAAACATTTTTGGTTTGGGCGGCTTCATAATTAGTCATTTCGTTGTTTGTTCCTGACTGTTAAATGAGAGTTTTAACTTTGTTTTCATATTTTCTTTTTCTTCTAAATTTGAGACGAGTAATGTATATTTTTTTAGGTCCATGAAAAATTTCCAATAATGAAAACTGTCTGCCACTCATAAACTGATAAATTGTTCAACTTTCCAGATGCTAATTTCCTACCGTTCATTTTCTGAAAATCTTTAACCCTTTGAATTCCTGAAAATAGGAGTGCCAGCCAGGTCTGTAGCCAGTAATTCATTTTGTTGGCCAATTTCGCCGGTCTTTTATTGAAAAACCATACAAATAAACATTGCGTTTCGAAGTGATTACAGTAAATATTTTTGGCAATGTACTTCAAGACTTAGGTCTGAATTTTTTTAAAATATTACAATGTGGGGAAATCATTCCACAATTTTTAGCTGAAGTTAAGAAATGTTTTCCTATGTCAATACCATATCAGCATCTATTTTGAATTTCCGAACACTTTAAACTAACAAGCAAAGTATAATAATCACAACTTTTCAACGTTTCTTAAGGAAATAAGGGGTAGATTCACACAAATAAGACTTTCGGCGCCAACGGTATTTTTGTGTAGGCCCAGAGAGTAAATAACATCACAGGAAAGGAGGTATTAGTAATAAAAGAGAGAAGAGGACACACTGATGATAAGACGCGAATTTCAAAAAGGGATACGTTACGTAATTGATGACATTTGGTCAAAATGATTCCCTGGAGCTGAAAATGTAAAAATGTAAAATAAAGTAAAATATTGCTTTGTTTCGTAACTTTTATTAAGTGTGTGCAAAAGTTTCGAGCGAAACACAGGTTTTCCCCTATTGAGTCTCTTGTTTTCAAAAAAGAGTTCTGCCACCTTTTGCATGCACTTAATAGTTTTATTGTTCATTTTTAGTGTAGACTTATATTGTAAACAATCAGCAACCGTGCTGTAATTGGCCAAACAGTTTGTAGACTTGCATTAAAAAAAAACAGGAACATCATTGAAACAAAAATGTTTTAGTCATTTTTTCTCTAGACTTGAAAACATTTTCTGAAATTTTTTAAAAAGTCGCTTTCATTCTAAAAACCATTTGTCAGCCAGGGTGAAATATTTGGCTTGATTGGTAAGGAGACTTCCGACAAGCACGTCTGATTTAGTTACATACAGTTATTTGAAAAAAATTGTAAGTCAATGTCTTTTTTCACCGCTGTAAAAATCATGTATTTTTTTTATTACTTTTTAACTCTATGAATCTTTTTTACTGTATCGTTTATTGAGTATTGACGTAAATTAATCAGGATGCTGCTTGAAAGGGTTGCAAACGTAATTAATTGGTTACGAATTTTAATTAAAACACTGAAAGGTTTTGTTTTTTGTTTCTAATTGATCTGATAATTTCACCAAGGAAACACAACTCTTAAATCAGAGAATAGTTTCGTTAAGATAAACAAAGAGATGGGTATGAACACACCGATGTATTTACAATCATAGATATGAACAAACTGAGATAGATAGATAGATAGATAGATAAATAGATAGATGTTGAAGAATACAAATATTTTAAAATATTTCCTGCTGAAAGGAGAGAGCATCTTTATGGCCATCAAATAGGGTAATTATTACAAAAATCATCTATTATTTGTTTTCATTATATATATTACAAGTCTAAAAACATCTGGAAGTGAGATTGGAACGCTAATGAAACTTCCGGCTTTTGTGTGAAATTGGCATAAGGCCAACAGGGAAGAGGAACAAAAGAGTGGTCAGCACTGTTCATAAAACCAGGTGCTTGCTTGTTTCTCAAAACATTTCTGACATACCTTTGAACATCTGTAATACACCGATTAGAGCAGAAAACAATAATCAGAGAGAGAGAGAGAGAGAGAGAGAGAGAGAGAGAGAGAGAGAGAGAGCCAGTCTGGAAATGTGTTTTCGAACTTCTTGACGTAGACCCGAAGACCGGCGACAAGAACCAGAGACTCTAACAGAATAGGCCAACGAGACAGATACATACAGTGCATTCCCTAGGTGTTTCGACGTGACGTAATGGTTAACAAGCTGGTCTTCTAGATCATAATTGCTGTGCAGTGAGTTAGATCCTAATTGGGTGCCCCTTATTTGTAGCCGTGTGCCATTTAAGTTAAGCTTAGGAAATACATAAAGGCTTCCCCATCGATCGATGGTTCACAAGATGGTCTCACAAATCGTTATTACTGAGTAGTAAGTTTGATCACCATTGGATGTCCCATACGTGTGACCTTTCTATATGACCAAGTGTAGTAAATAACTTAGGTACCCTCGCTGACAGTTACTGGTTAGCAAGCTGGTTTCGTAGACCATTACTACTGAGCAATGAGTTCGATCCTAACCGGGTGCTCAATGTATGTGGTATTGTGCCCAATTAAGCCTAACTTTTGCAGTTCAGCTATTTTCTGCTTTCTCTTTATACTTTATGCAGATAAGTGTGATGGTTGACTGAATTGCATCTTTTTAACCGTCACCTGTGATCGGTGTTAGAGCCCATGAGAAATCACCTCCCAAATTGAGGATTGGCTCAAAGCAATCTTTCAATCGAACATATATCACTATTTTGCATTGTACTGGATGATGATAATCTTAGTAAATATTTATCCTGCCATGATCAAAGTAAATAGTCAGGTTTCTACCATTCATTTTACTACTTCAATCATGTTATTCGCTAAATTTCACAAGTTTTAAAAAGGTTCAAAACTAACAAAACTATTTCCCGTTCTGCACTTGTAATAACACAAACCAGGCCCTTTTCCTCCAAAATCCACGATTTCGATTGAAACGAAATTTTACTATGGGACGCTTTCAAGATTACAACAGCCAGTGACATTTTTTTATATTAAGATCGCCAGCCGATTTTCAAATAAAAATTCCATATCAACGTTATTAATATTCCAATTTTGAAGCTTTCTATAATTGCAAAGAAATAAAAATTGTCTGCAAACTAGTAAATTATTTAGAATTGAAAAAAGTGTTAACTACGTTCGTAATGGTATTTAATTAGAATGACAAACTCGAAATATCATGTGACGGTTTAACATTTCTATATTCGTTTTCCTTATGGGTTGAAACCGTGAAAAGATCTCTAGCAAGTTCACCTCACTCGGTATTCAAATCCAAATAAAGGTAAGTCTGTAAATACTGAAATGTTTAACAACTGTATATTTGCATTGATTTCCAATTGATTTCCGGACTAAATGTCTCTGTATACAAGATATTATAAGGTGTTTTCAGCAATGTTGACAGCATTTTTATCTCTATAAAGTCATAGCATCATTTTTCAATCATCAAAGTATTTTCCCTAGCTTAACGCCATCTTTCCGGTTTCGATTCTATGAATTCGTCGTGAAATCTTTCGATATTTTGAATTTGTTTGTACAGCTAAATCAGTCAAGGAATGTTACATATAGTTAAATAAGTGATAGTCTGATGGTTGATAGTTTTGGAGATACGCCACACATGACAGTTTGTCGCGTCGCATTCGTAATCTGAAGATGGGCTTTTCATGCAGCAAAATGACCAGTTCTTGCAGAGAAAGGATCTTTTCCGTTCTAATATGTCATTCAAACGAGCAAATGGGTCACTTTAGCGTTGTGCAGTAATAGTATGCCCAGGTTCAATTAATTTGAGAACATTTTCACCAGTACATTCCGTTCAGGCTGAAATGGTGAAGGCCGTCCTGGATCAAGCCACGATTTTCTTCGCTTTTAATTATTATATTAAATCCTTTTTTCATTGCAAATTACTAGTTTCTCCACAAATTACTTTTTTTTGAGGGTCGAACACGAAGGGGCAGAGGAGTGTTTTAAACAATAACCGGTATTTGATTCCGAAAGTGCATCAGGAACATTTTCTCGTAGCTTCTGATTTTATCCTAAGGCTTGTAAATTAGGAGATGTACCAAGATAGATAGATAGAGAGATAGGTAGATATGAACAGATGAGATGGATACAGAGAAGGGATGAAGGATTATGTATACTCTCAATGGTGTATCAACGGGCAATATTTGAGGTAATTCGATAGGAAAGGAAGGAATAAATATGTCCATAAGGAAAACATTGCCTCGACGGACATCAGCAAGTTTATTTGTTATTTTAGCTGGACAGTGGCTGAAGTGAAACATTGACCAGAACACGCTAACAACACATTAGTTGGCCTTGAGAGAGCACAACACAGCTGGGTAGTTGCGAGGGGGTTTGAGGGAAGAAATGGACGCAGGAATGAGGGGGGAGAGAGAGAGAGAGACCAAGAAAGAGAGAAGGAAGCAAGCAGAAAAGGGGAGAAAGAAAGAAAGAAAAAGGGAAAAGAAAGAAATAAGCAAACAAGCAAAAAGCTAGAAATAAACAAGCAAGCAAAAAGAAACAAAATAAGAAAGAAAGGAACGATAGAAAGAGAAAAGGGAGAAAGAGAGAAACAAGCTAGAAAGAAGTAAGAAAAAAGTAAGGAACGAAGAATAAAGAAAGAAACAAGCAAGAAGGGGGGAAAGAAAGAAGGAAAAGAAAGGAAGTAAGACAAAAGCAAGAAAGAGACAAACCACAAAAAAGTAAGAAATAGAAAAAGAAGCAAAATGGAGAAAAGAACGAAGCAAGCATTCAAAAAGAAGGAAACGGAGGAGAAAGACAGAAGCAAGCATCAAAAGGGGGAAAAGCAAGAAAGAAACAAGCAAGCTAAAAGATGAAAGGAAGAAAAAAGAAAAAAGGAAGAAAAGGACAAATAAGTTTTTCAACCTCCTAGCCACTGAATTTTCAGAAGCTGAATTTTGGATATTTTTCTTTCAGAGGCTCACGTTAAAAAACTATAACTTAGTACATAACTATTTGGTGGCATGCTGTGAATATGGTGAGACCCAGTTTGATAATAAACTGTTGTATACTGGCAGAAGTGGGATGGAAGTCTTGAACTTGGATAGAAAGTTTGCAAAAATATGAGAACATATTTTTATTTCTTAAGATACATTTTGTCGGCCGGTGGAGAGTGAAGTGTGGGAGAGAGAGATATTGAGAACCGACAGTCTGTCCCCAACAAGGACACCGGTCTCGTGCCTTTTGGCCCGGCCGCTGCTGCTTGTCTCTGTCTGGGTCTCTGAGTTTTCTCCGTCTCAGCTGGTTATCAGGTTTGAACGCCCACGCTTCTGTGTTCAACATCCTGTTTTTGGACACCTGCGCATATGCATATTTCCTAAGGTCCCCGGGTCACTACCACTTCCACACAGGTGTTGGCCCGGAAATGACCTTCCGTGGTAGTATATCATAACAAAACACTTGCAACACTGACAATGTTTTTCTGAATTTCTGAGAGGAGCTATTATACATTAAATCAGTCGAACCAATTTCCTCGTCTTTGCTGTTTTTATCACACCGTTTGGGCCAGATTTCCTCAGGAGTTTGTCGCATTTCCAAATTAGTGAACGGATCTTCGACATCCATGGTGTGCACTGCGGCTGACACATTGTGATAAAACCAAGACGAGGAAAGTGGTCTGAAAGAATTCATTTTTAATTATTTGCAACACATTTTCATGCGTTAATCGTTTTGCGATGTAATGCTATTTGTAGAAAAAAATATCCAAAGATAAGACTCAACAGTCGACGTGGTTGGTCGGCCTACCTCTGTCTCGTGCCAAGGATTAATCTGTGATTGAGCTGTGCAGCCCTGTTTTCAAGTGCCAAACTATGTTGCAGTTTTTGCAGGTGCAATCTATGCACGACTGTAAGTGCTTCCCTGCCCTATACCAACTGCGCTCTCTCCACTTTTCCCGCTAGTCCTCTTCTCGCACGGCTAGATGCCTGTCGCGATGGCAAGCTTCCATCTGCTGCGGTCTAAGGCCGCAGTTCCCCAGCTTGCTTGGTATATGTAACCTACCTTTAGGTCTCGGATATGAACGTCTTTGTAACGAAGAACAGGCCTTCATGTAAGTCTTGAGTCGGCTGCAATCTCACCGTACACCACGTACCTGGGTATTCGGCCGTCCTGCATGCGGCTTCCACGATCGAGCCAACGCAAGTGCCTTTGAGTAAGCAAGGCGAAAAAGCATAGTATTCCCTATTGTGCCATAACCTTCTTGTTTGGGATGCGGTCCTATCGGGTGATTCCCTTTTGAGAAATCGTGGATGGAAAGCATTGAGTTTACTTTCCTGGTAAAAATATAGGGTCCATGCCTCACTGCCATAGAGCAACGTGGCAAACAGTCAGGTCTAGTACACCCTCATCTTGGTGTTGATGGTGGACCTTTGCTGTTACTGCCTTACAGATCCGTGGGTTGCGTCCAGGAAGAGATAGCTGCAGATGGTGGAAACAAGGTAGGTGAAGTCCTGCACCACCTTAAGGGTGTAGTCATCGATGGAGATGTTGGGGATATTGCTGATGACTTGTGCCATGATGTTGGTCTCCTTGAGATTGATGGTGAAACCAAACTCTTTGCATACAAATGTACAAAGCAGCCGATGAGTCGCTTCCTTGGTGTGTGCTGTCAGGGCAGCGTCATCTGAAAAAAAGCATCCCCTTAATCAGTAATTTCCGCACCGTAGTCTTCGCCGGGAGACATGCTAGAAGAGGTTACGTCGACTTCTGGTGACTGACTGAAGGCGTGTCAGCAGCAAAGAGAAGATGCCGAAGAGTGTCGGAGAAGGTATTGGGAATGAGTCTGAGGACGAACGATCGTCCTGGACAACACTTTGTATGTATTCATGGAAGGTTTTGATCATCTTTAGGAGCTCGGGGCGGTTGCCCAATCCTCTTCAGCAGAGTGAAGAGACCTCTGACCCAGCCGAAAGCCTTGGTGAGGTCAACTGAGGCGATGTACGGTGGTCGTGGTCGCCTTTTCTAGTGGCACTTCAGCTGCAGCTGCTTTAGCGAAAATGTATTGCCGATTGCTGATCTTCCAGCTTTGAAATCACACTAAGGGTATACGTGTTCTGCAAGTGGCCGCAACCTGTTTAATACTATGCAGGCGAACGCCTTCTCAACAATGCTGACGAAGGGTATTCAATGGTAGTTGATGGAATCACTGCGATCTCGTTTGTTCTAATAAAGCATGATGATGTTAGCATCACGCATGTCCCTTCCTCCAAACACTGTAGCAGGAGTTTGTGAAAATAGTTGAGGTGAGTACATTTCTTACTATGCTAGACAAAAAGAAATACAGGAAAGTTAGAAGGAATGAAAAAAAGAAACAAGGAAGAGAAACAAAACATAACAAAGCGAAGAAGAAAGAATGAATGTAGAACAGAACAAACAAACGAGAGAAAACAAAGAAAGAAAGAACAAAAGAAGTAAGAAACAAGGCAGAAATAAAAGCTAAGCGAAAGAAACAACAGAAAGAATGAAAGTAGAAAATAACAAATGGAAAAGAGAAAGTACAACAGAACAGAATAACAGAAAACTAGACGAACAAAGAATAAACCAAACGAGAGAGAGAGAGAGAGAGAGGGGGGGGAGAGACAGACAGACTGAGACAGAGACAGAGATAGAGACAAGGACAGAGACTATTGGAGACAACCAACAGAAGAGAAAGAAAGAAAGAAAAAAGAGGAAAATAAGGAAAAGTGCAGAAAGCCAGTTAGAATGACTGACAGGGAAATACACGAAAACGAAATAAAGAAGAAACAGAAAATTTAACTAATCATAGTGAAAGTAAAATTAATATATCCACAAATAGAAATAACAATTGATAAAAATGTACCAATAAGCATTTTACGATATATATATATTTGCTGAGTAATACATTTTGATGAATAATATGTCGTCGATAGGATGATCCGTAGCGGGGGATGCGGGGCAAATCGTCCTTCGTCAATTCCAGTCTTTCCCACTCACCATACACATACTTGCCTCTTCAATCAGACAAAGCTCTGCCATTACTATTATTTCCATCCTACTTAGAAACGTTACTGACACTATAATCTTCTCATCTTTTGCATCTCTTCAGCTTCTTACTCCATCTACACAAAGAACTGAGTTTAATACTTCTGCATTTTCTTGTTCTCTTAGTACGGCCGCTCTCGCAGCAGACGTCAGTTCCGGCCACCGTCGTCCCAACACACCCGTCACAGCACTCAATCGAGGTCTTAATACCTATATAAAGCTCCGTCGTGTTACAAATCTGAGCTATTTGGCTCAGAGCGGCTTTCTTAGGTGTCCTTGTCCAAATCCAGACTGGCGAACAATGAGACGGTTAAGACAGATGGTGTCGAAAACGAGACATGAAGTAGACGTATCGGACGCTTTTCGGATATTCGTCACCAGGGTTATTGTCTACCGCGAACATCTCCGTGACCAACATTCTTATAATTCTGACAAGCACCAAAACCCATCATTCTTCTGGTTAATCAAAACAAATACACAGAGAGGAAATAAAGCATTAACGCTTATTTCATTTCATTTGCAGTGTGTATATATATAT
>VCCN01000741.1:1075296-1088403 GCA_006491835.1 Architeuthis dux | reverse complement strand
TCCAGTGTAATTTCTTGTCATGGGTGGGCCTTTTGTTCTCAACTGCCTCCTGATTCATTTCCTTGTGTGGAGTCTGTCTCTCTTTGACATTTTTATCATTTTTATTATCTCTGTCTTTACTCTGACTTGTGTTATTTTGGCGTTAGGTTCTTCACCTTTGGCCAGTGGATTCTTATCAATTTTGTTATGTTAATTGCTTCTGATGGGTTCCCTTTCTAAATTAATGTTACCCTATTTATTTGAATCCTTGGTTTACTAGGTCATTTAGTTACTTTTTTATTTTTTATTTCATGTCCTTCTAGATTTTGTTTGTGATTTTTATTTAATGTTATCGGTATGTTATTTATCTTCTTCGGCTGAGTTTTTGTCTTTTTTTTTGGCTTTTTTAAAAAATATATAATTCGATTACATGATGACTTATATGATTGGGATTTTCTCTATAAAGGTTATTATTCTTGTTCTGATAATGATGGTGATGATGATGATCCTGTGATGATGATTCTGATGATATATTACGTTCTTTTACTAAGAATGATAACACAATGCTTTCGGCTATGATTGTGAGGATAATAATAACGGGTATGAATTTTTACGTCGAAATGAAAGTGTCGGTATGTGGTGACTGATACCATCACTGGTAGAAGAGTGCATTTGCATTTATGGTCAGCATGGCGATAACCGGGATCTTGCTGTGAAAGGGGGAAAGAAAAGATTCCATTGAATCATTTTATCAGCCTCTAGGGAGACTCTCCTCTGAACCGTTCCATAGAGGTATTTCCAATGCAATAGTTAGAGGAATTCTTTCTTTCTGCCAGGTGTCAGCATTATCTTAAGAAATGTACTTACCTGCGTATGAATAGACATAGTGAATATGATTACATATTAATTCTTGAGCTCATATACAGGTACAGTCACTTATCTGAAACCCTCGGGACCAGACACTTTTCGGAATTCGAAATCTTTCGAATTTCGGAATGGTAGTACAGGTACCGTATCGATTATGACAGATCCTTCCTTTTCTGATTCTTACTATTACCCAAAAGGGAATCTTCAGCTCTTTTAAACATTTTCCACGTCTTTAAAGTAAGAAATTACCAAAACAGGAACAAAATATCTGTGAGCAGCAGAGTCACGTCTGACTAGAAAAGACACTGGGGCACAACTGCGAGGCCGTCTCGAAATAATAACTTCCACTATGCTCTACAATATCTGGTAGAGTGTAGTGGAACTAAAGAATACGACCTTGTTTGAGCATGGGTTGCATTGGGTCATGTTTGGCCCTTTGGTGTACTAACAATATCCATGGAAAAATATTCGGTTTTTCTGAGCTTTTCAGTTTTCAGAATTTCGGATAAGCGATTGTGTATGTGTATATGCTTGTATATGTAAGGCATATATACATATACATATGGCTAGCCTTTTTCAAGATTAGCAATGGATGTAACAGTTATTTACTGATGATACTCCCTAGGCAGGTGAAGAAATTAGAGAGTGGTTTGCAATATGCTCACACACATGTAATTTGTACTTTCTTGACACAAGCAAACCTTTTTGCTGAGAATTGTTCATCATCCAATAAAGTATTAATTTTTGATGAGACCCAAGTACCATAATGAATATTTGGCTCCATAGGCCAAAGTTTGGATATCTCATAAAATCAACAGAATTTGTGTTTTTTATGGTCAAAGGTTGATAAAGATGACTCGAAGGAAATCGAATAAGCAGTGATTTTGAACATTTGACTAAAAGTAAAGTAGAAGACTCTGGTACGAAATAATAATCACTTCCTCTATAGGAAATGTAAGAATACTCATTTCCTATGAAAATTGAATAAACCAAAACATTTAACTGAATGTTGTAAGCATTTCTTTTCAACAAAGTTATATCATCAAACATAAGTTTTTCCATTTTGCAGGAGCACACAACCTGTGTTCAAGATCGTCCACACTGGCCAGTACAACTACACAGTTTTGTACATGGCAGATTTATTTTGTGACGTGCATTTGCTCTTGCAGCCTTTTGGCTTCAGGTTGTGTCATCCATAATGGTTCATACTGACTTCCAGATTGTTTCCGCCCCCATTTTGTGCAATCAGGTAGCATTAGGATTGGTTGCAGAGACAGCGTCCAGACGAATCTAATAAAATAAAAATGTGTGGCATAGATAACATTGGATACAACATTAAGGTGGAGTCTTGTAACATGACCAATTTAATCATATACTATTGGTTTACAACTTACATTGGTTCCAGTTATTCAGGTCCAACAATTTACAATTATCAATTAATAAAGCATCTGATCACAAATTAATTATTTTTCGACATGATAACATAATATGCCAATGATGTTGGGCTAACAAAAATTCGGAAGATATTTTAACATTTGAAATTGGATATTAAGAACAGTTTTCAATACCAAACTCTTTTTGTCAGCAGTATCTTGAAATACCATTGGCACATAAGTTAAGCTGAAGAACATTATCTGTACAGTTTTCCTCACCCTGCTTCTTGGTATGCAGCTCGCTTTATATGCAGAACAAGAGCATCTTTTGCTTGGGGAATATTCTCAGCCATCCTGGAAAGCTTCGTGAACAGTCAGCGCCTGCATTTATTCACATTGTTGAAGACCTTTGATAAAGAAGGCATACAAAGCGCTGAAAGACGTAAAGGGTGTCCTCATTTAGTTCCAATTTCCTGGAGATAGTCTGGCAAATGTACTCATCAAAGGCAAGCCACGTATCCCATGTCTGTCTGCCTCATATTTCCCAAAAAATAATTTGAGACTTATGAAGGAGATGAACAAAATTATCATTTTTCCTACAAAGCTTCAGTTGAATTCACTAAGTATGTTGTATGTCAATGTCGTGACAGTGATCTTGGAACGTTTTTTGCGCATGGAAATCATTCATATCCGCTTTCAATTTCAGCATATGGAAAGCTGAGACAGACAAAACAATCGGATACCATGAAAATATTCAAATGATTTTCAGGCCCTGTTTGCTCGACAAACTTCACAATCATTTGGGGATTACTGTGTTATTGAGTTTTACGATGCTGTTCTAAGGAAAATGGAGAATGAAATAACTGTGAGAGTAGATATTGCATGCGCGCACCCCATATTTCATGTGTATGTATCCACACTCATGCATACTATTATACGTGTGGTCAAAGTCTCTGTGGTGTCTTAAGTAGTTGCGTATTTTCCCGTAATCTGCGTTCGAACCCGAGTAATTTTGAATGCTGCTTTTCAAGGCAACCATACCTTCCCCATTTATAATATTGACTCCATACAATCTTCTTTCTCCTATTGCTTCACCTCAGTCGGCCTAAGCTAAGTTTATTGAATATATATACGGTCATACGGTATATGGTCATAAGTATTTGAATAAACAAAACCTTCGCATGTATGACTTGGTTTTAAGAGTTACAAACAGAAACTTTACGCATGAGGGAGCACATTTTATTTAAATGAGTATAATAAGGCATGTATGTTTTGTGGTTCCCAATGCTAAATTTGAAGGAAAAATTAAAAAATTGAATTAAATTGGTAAATAAATTAAATCAAGTATTTTCTATCATGCACTAAAGTACTCACTTACATATGATATAGATATATGCGTAATATCTACTCATAACTCTCAAATATGTCTTCCTGTGCTCAAATAACGCTCTACAATTCAGCCATTACTGTTATCATTCAGCAATTTACCTAAGAAACAAAAAAGAAAGAAATTCGTGAATAATCCAATATTGGCAAATGTACTCTATTATCAGTGTCTCGAGCTTTTAAGGGATTTGTACTGTTTTTGTCCAATTCTTTTAGTTGCTGTTGCTGTTGTCGTCTTGTTACAAAGAGGGCACATTTGATTGCTTCATCCATGTCTCCAATTTAGTTGTGGTTTATTAACCTGTTTTTTTCTCCATTCGTGTCTTTCTTTACCCTTATTAGATAACGCTAGTAAACGGGGATACAGCACTCAAGGCTGTGGTAAGCACATGAGCATTTCCTTTTGTTATTACAAAATCACATCCCCACTGTGCTTATCAGACCTCGGCACATCTCAGCGAAGTACTTAAGAAGCTTTGTAAGAACTGTAGACAATACTTTAGCGTATGTACACACACACACACATATCTATAAATATAGATATGAAAATATTGTGAATTAATAAATACGATACGATGTATGAATATATATATGCATACACACACATACACGTATATGTATTTGTTCGCATATGCAGCAGTGCTCATTATAGAGAGAATAATATGGAGTAAACGACCATGTATTACTTTATATTTTTACATAACATAACAAATAAGCGTATAATTTACAAATGTCTTTAAATAACATACCTGCATACAATTATGGCACAAATCGAACTCACTATCCGCTAGCAATGATCTATGTACAACTTACTAACCATTGGACTATGAAGAAAAAAAGTCGATATTGTCAACTATATCATTATGGTTAAAGTTAGGAGTCAATGATTACATGGATACGACTTTATAGGGCCTGAAATTTCGCGGAGTCAATTATCACGGCATTAGTAGATTCCAAACTGAAATATTAGTCCACATCGTTTTAATAAATATTACACTAACTTTGTTATGCTCTTATTATTCAGAATAAAATGTTCTCAAAGATGTATGCACTAAGTTTTCCCCAATAAATCTATATAATATTCAAACTCTGATTCTGTTTATTTGTTTCTAAGAAGCCAAAACGGTGCATCATAGAAAGAGGGTCTGAATGAAGGTACCCCAATAAGGCGCTAACTTTCAGAATGAAAAAATAATCCGGGTGGTTTGTAACATTTTAAGGATTTTAGAAGAGGCGGGGAGTTCTATTTGCTATATGACTATAATGCTGTACTAAACCAGCATTTTGTGTCCGGTGAGTGAAAACGCACTGATGTCATAATTATGTCGTAATAGAACATTCATTCCGACCACACTTACTCTTGGAAAGATTCTTTTTCATGACTTCATATTCAGACGCCACTATTTTTGTAAGTTTTTTTTCTTTACATGTTAATCTTTTTTCCAGAACACGAAATTAGGGGGGTTCACGATGTGACTATACTGCTGAACTTGGCCCTCTCTGTCTGTTCATCGTACGAAAACACTTTTTCGAAATTACTTTTCCAAAACATGAAATTTCTTTTGGCGGTGGGATTCTGTTTACGGTGTAAGCTCAACTAGACCCTCTCTTTCCGCCCATCGTACGAAACTACGGCTCCGAAGTATTTTGATTACTTATTTTTACTTCCTTGAGAATTCATTTACCTAAAACATGAATTTTGGGGTGGGGGGTTCTATTTACGATTCAACTATAGTGCTGAACTGGACCTTCACTTTGCGTCTATCGTATGAAAGTATGCCTTTTAAGTCTTTGGTTACTGGTCCATTGAAAAAATAATTTTTCCAAAACACGATTTTTTAAAAACCTTAGGTGGGGGTTTCTATTTACGATATATATATAATGCTGAACTGGACCCTCTGTTTCAGGCAATCGTACGAAACTAAAGTTTCGAAATATTGTGGTTACTTATTTTTAAATCTCTTCCTATAGCACGATTCTTTTTTTAATTTGTTAGGGTTTTTTATTTACGATTTAACTATACTGCTGATCTGGACCCCCACTTTCCGTCCATCCTACGAAACAACAGCTTTAAAGTATTTCATTTCATTGAAGAAATCATTTTTACAAAAAACGAATTTTGGGGAAGAGGGCATGTGGTGTTCTATTTACAATGTAAATATACTGCTGAACTGGACCCTCTCTTCCCCTCCATCGTAAGAAACCACGCCCTTATTGCAGTTAGTTCCCTTTACTTCATTGAGAAATGTTTTTTTCCAAAACACAAATCCTTAATTTTGTTTTGGTTACTTCTCTGTGCTTCATTGCGAAATCATGTTTCCAAAACATGAAATTTGGGGATTGGGAATTTACGATGTTACTATAATGCTAAACTGAACTCTCACTTTCTCTTCTTCTTACGAAACTATGGCTTTGAAATGTTTGGTCACTTCCGTTTATTTCCTTTTGGAATTACTTTTTCCAAAACTCGAAATTTAGGTTTTGAAATAAGATATCCCTAACATGCGCTAATTTAAAAAGTGCAAAAAAGTCAGGGTGATTTGCGAATGAAAAATAATACGGTGAGGTCAGCATTAGCGCTCACGCGGATTAGTGACCCAATAAGTCACCGGATTTTCGTGTATACCCTAAATCTAGAGCAGAAGAGTGTGTGTCAGTATCCAGGGGAGCAGAATGTAATACCTTGAAAATCAGTATTCGAACAAATGACCACGTTTTATGTTATTTGGGCAGCAGATGATGTCGCAAGCATTTCTGCCATCAAACTCTCTCACCTATAGAGATAGATAGATCTACATATTTTTTCCATATCATTTTTTCAATTTACAGTCCATTTTCCTGAATCATCTGGGTAGCACCTCGTATATATTTATCTATTAAGAGACTGGTATAGATAGATATGTGCAGAACGTGATGTGAACAAATATGCGATAGCCATAGCATGCGCATGTGCATGTAAATTCTTCCATTAAGATACTTTCACACATAATAAATTTGGTTCCATATTAACTGAGAAAAGTTTCGCTAAATAACGTTATTGATATGGAAAAAAGGAATGAAAACAAGAATAATGTAGCGAAAGTCAGATTTCATGAATCACGTTAAGACGTTTTCATACGTGTCAAAAATATATATGGTTAACAGCAGATTTAAAATTCGCTATTTATGTCCTAATAACAATGCATTTTGGTTAATTCTTAATCGAGCGATCGTTGAATTGGTATTTTCTCCTATTGACCAGGTCCGCTGTACTTTTAAGGAAAGACAGCTTTAAGTAAGCCGACGTCATCATTTGAATTTTAATAGAGCGTGCAGATACGGAACAGAAATCGACAGACCGACAGATTAGAGGACGGACAGATGGAGTGACAGGAAAAGGATCTGACGAGGAAACAGACTGCCACAGAGAACAGGAAGACCAATCAAATCTACAAGCAGTACAATAGACACTATGAGCATGGACGCAGGAGGACATTATGCAGCACGCATGCGCTTTGGCTCTATACATGAAGACATTTATTTACGGTAAATAGTCTATCGTTGCTGGGTTTTGCACACTATTTCGTTTTTTTAACCATTTGTCATTTTTTGTACGGAGAGAAATATATTTTCTGTTCCCTTAGAATAAACTTGCCCGGCCCTAACCTTTTTTACCTATCATTTTATTCTAACGACTCACATATCTAAGCATATACAAAGTGCGAGGTAACCAAGCACTCTCTTCATAAGCCTAATACATCAGTTGTTGATGTTTTTCTTCAATAAGTGTACATTGATAATAATATAAGATCACATAAGTGTCACTAAGATAAAGAAGAGAAGAAAGATGAGACATACCGTATTTTCGCTATAAAATATTATATAAGATGCTTATATAATATTTTCAGGGATATTTCAGCAAGAAAACAAGTGTCTATGGCATATAAGACGCATTAGAAAAATCATTTACCATGGAGTAGTTGTCAGCAAGCTAGTCTGGCAAGTCTGGCAATCCATTAATACTGTAATGAATTCGATCCGCACTGGGTGCCTCATACATGTTATCTTATTAAGGAAAGTATTTAGTAAATGTCAATAAGACACAGAATAAGTCTCTTCTTTTGGATAAAAGTGCCTCTGATGCATTGAAAATCCATGATTCCTAAAGAAGTGCGAATATAGATAACATCTATCATACAAGAATGCACACATGGGTACGAGTACACAATATACCAACATATTGACACAACAAATACCTAATACCCAGGTTTACAAAACATACAAATACTCGCGTGCGCACGCACGCACACAAACACACACACACACACACACACACACACACACACACACACACACACACACACACACACACACACACACACACTGAATCACCAGTACGTTTGGTGGTTGAAGCAGTTACATGTTTCAAACAGCACCAGTGGTTGGTGTTCCAGCGCAGTGTTTCGAATGCTGATTTCATGACAGTAAGGCTCAATCTAATTAAGATGTTATTGTCTTTTTTTCTAACTGATGTTATTGTCTTTTTTTCTAACTAATGGATATTTTATGTCTATCTAAGAGTTGCCCCTAACAACAATTACCAAAGATACGGTGGCTGAAATGAAAATAAATAAGCAAAAAGACGTATTAGTAGTTGAATAAAAAAAAAGACGGAAAATAAACGATTGTTGTGTTACGCTATTAGTGTAAAACAAACGCTATATCCTATGTGGCTCTGTGTCTGATTAATCAAGACGCAGTATTTAAGCAATAAAAGCAACTTTATATCTAAAATTGCCTAATATATCCAGTCCAGTGAGAGAGAAACGCACATATATATGTGATCATACGCAAAAGCCGTTGAGGGACTACTATGTACACACGGCTGCACAACCTTGATTCTACAAACCTCGGTGAATAGCGTTAGGATACGAGAGCACAGAGTCATACGCACCACAACGAACTCAGCGTCAGCGAGATAGTCGCCTTTAATGAAAGACCGGTTATGGATGGTTGAGATAGAGAAAAACACCAAAAATAAGAAGAAAACGAAAATAAACAAAAACAAAATAACTAAAATAAATAGAAAAAAGTGAAGAGTGTCGGGCAACGTTCGCCGGATATCCGGTTCGAGAGAAATTGCATCGAGACGTTGAAAAGATTTCAACCATTATTCGACTGTTTTGTTCTGACTTGTGTTTCCGAAAGCTGTCACAAACGAAGCTTAGATCTCGGCAAATCTCGGTGTGAACGTAATGTAAGGGCGTGATGTTTGTGTTAAAAATGAAAGTATACGAAAGTTGAATGAATACATTTCTTTTTTCTTCTTTTACAGAGACTACTAACACCTGCTGCTGCTGCTGCTACTTACGCATTCTAGTTTCGCACAACGTATGGAATCGAGTATAAGTCGAGGGAGAAGAGGCAGATACTTCTGGTTTTAAACATAGAAATCAATCAGTCTCATGCCAATCGTGTCTGGTAGCTCTCGATGGGGATCAAGTGACAGCAAATTTCAACATTCCGCAGTATTGTTTGCTGATTTCAGTAATATTTGTTGTTCATTTGTGGAGACAATTTCTACTAAATATTAGACCCAAGCAACCCGTGTTTAAAATATGAAATCGCCCGTGTTGCACGTATTGTAATTATCTTGTGTCTCATCGTAGGACAATGTTTAACGGGATAATCTAGCAAACGATTATTTTTACAGTGAGTTCGATCCACACTGGGTTTTCCATCTTTTGGCTCTATGTCAGACTAAGCTAATATTTAGTGTGTCTCACCATGGTGCAATGGTTTGGAAGCTTGCTTAAGAGATCATCACTACTGAAGAAAATTCGATCCTCATTGGGTGTCTCATTTTTGTGACCTTGAGCTTAGTAAATGTCAATACAAACATTTTGGAAGGTTTGTAAACTATGTCAACAACGACTGACATTGCTGAAATGCAATTCAATAACGTTGATTACTTTCTGCAATTTTCTAAGTGAAAAAAAGCAAACTGCTCTTGAAATGGATCTAAAGTGAAAAAGAAAAGACAGCACCAGGTAAAGTGTTAACGTGTGTGTAATGTCACTCACATTCCTTTTTGATTCGAAGTATTGAAACTGCGGCAAAAAGACGCCTAGAATCAATAAAAAAAAAGACTGGTTCAAAGAATGTAAGAAGCAAAAATAAATAAATCTCTGCCAATTAAATCTGAAGAAGAGAGAAGATTCGTTGTATGAAAAGACGGAATTGAAAAGAGAAAAATGGAACATTGGAAAACGAAACTCAAAGAAAACATGAAAGACTTTTCAAAATATTTTATATTTTTGGTTTTTGATTTTCAACTTAAAGAAACTTTTGGAGAAAAGAGGAAAGGAAAGAGAAAGAAAGGAAAAGAGAAAGCATGGATAAAATAAGGTAAGCAAAAAATGATTTATTTGACGTACAAAATATGTATGATATGATTATATTTTCAATTCGCAGTGGAAACATATGTATATTGTATTATTTTGTTGGGAAATTAATGTTGAATTTCTGACGACGGAATAAAAACACGTTCAAATACAGCAAAACCAAATGTATTTGTCAATAACACAATCATCATTATTAGCAATGACAAAAGTCCACTGTAAAACTAATTCTCTTGTTCTTTGTTTACAGAATCTGGTACACTGAACAAAAAGCTGTCAACATCTGTCAACATCTCAATCAAAAGCGGTAAGGTCTTGGTGAGCAGTTTGTTGATTATTGTAGCTTTCATTTACTGTGTTCTTAGGATAAGGCAAGAAAGAGAGTGAACGTTTACACATAATATTCCCTGATTTGGTCAACTGTAAACGGGTCGTTTGTTAGATTTGGTCAACTGAAAGTGTCATATTTTTAAACAGTGCAAATCCACACCCAGTGAAATAAACTCAGAAGATTAAATTGTTAGGCTGGGATATTTTACAGAATTGTCCTAAGTAAATCGGCCTAGCACCTTAAGATTTCTATTTAATAGGTAGGTATATATCTATATATATATATCCAAGCAAATATAACCCAAAGAAAATTGGGAAGTTTTCGTCAAACGCCAGTCAAAACATATAAATACTGAAGTATGTGTGTAGAAATACATATTTTGCAAGTATAGCATTACACACCAAAATTAGCTCAAAACAAACACCTTTAGACTTTCCGAATCTGTTTTTATCTCTTATTGTTTAGAGTAACCAGCTGTTAGATGTTACCCGAAACCTACCTCTGAAACCATGGCTGCGACACAGCGACCCTTTTCAAAAACCGGACAGCTGCTGCGAGAAGCGACTGACTTCATATGTGAACTTATGTCTATTTGCGCGCCATAAAACTAGGGACCAAAGCCATGCAGTTAAAAAGTAGCGATATAAGCGGCAGTGTGGAAATTATGCATTGAGGCCACAAAGAAATATGAGAAATTATGATCGAAAACAAATAGGATAAGCTGTGTGAGTGAGTGTAAAATATTGGGGACACGTATATGGAAATTTTGTCGAGAGTATTTACAATTTATTGTAAAGGGAAGGTGCACCAGTAAAATGTATATTCATACTTTATGAGCCAATAATTCTGTATTATGTTTAGTTTTCTGGTGAATATAGTCTGGGAATCATGGAAATGTATACTGAAGCGTTACTTCAAAAATAAAACCTTGAATAAAGTCATGGGATATTAACAGTCATTAACATCAATGCTGTGCACAATACGCATAATCATATGTATATATGTATGTATGTATGTATGTATGTACACACACATGCACATTGGAATTTTGAAAAGTAACATTAAGACATTTAAGAAGTTGATACTTTCACGATTAAAGTTACTTTCGTTATTTTTGGAGCTACAAGGATCAGTTTTTCTTCATTTTTAAGCTTGAATGTTCTATGATGTTCAAGCTTCGAAATTAAAAACAATTAGCATTGTAGCTCTAGAAATAATGAAAATATCAACTTTTTAAAGATTACGCTTTGGGCATTAATAATGCGCGTCCGCTTGTGTATAGCAGTGTGTGTGTGTGTGTGTGTGGCATATATATGCTTATATACCACGTCAAGGCCACTCAATAAAAATATATATGAACACCGTAGATCCCTCAAGCTTGACGACCACCTAAACGCCATAGTTGGTCACAGGTACACACACAACCACAATTTTAACTCACTAAAAACCCACATCATAAAATGCATACACAATTCCATGAAACGACGATACATCGAGGCTGCGCTCATGTCAGAATGCGTCACGATACACCAAAGACCTGGATATTTCCAACTCGCTACACCCTTAAATAAGCTCATTCTCAAACAACAGAACATCACAATCATAAATAATCACATACACACACAAGTGATCGGATAGAATACAGGTTATATCACGTACATAAACCGGACACATACACACAAAAATAGCACACACCTATATACACACACACTTTCATCCATATACAAATATACACCCACCCACATACGCATATAAGCACATACATACCTGCTACATACACACACATACTTTTATCCACATCCATATACCCACCCACATGCGCATATAAGCATATACATGCCACACACACACACACACTGCTATACCCAGCCATAGACACATACACAGACACAGACACATGTCCTCACCCCATCTGGACAGAACCACCAAGAGTCATAAATCACACCCACTTAACAGTCCAGAAGAGATAGCCACACTATCTAAAAAAAAAGTTCCCTACCCACCCCACTTTATAGCTCATACACTGACCTTTTCTAAACCACAACCAGCCCCATGGATAACTTCCCATTGAACAAACTAGGTCACCCAAACATTCAGAACATATCTCATTTCATTTCCACTACACAGCATGGATCGTTTTCGCGATTCTGCTATGTTCAAATCTCTTCTGATGATGTTATCACAACGACGAAATGCATAACAATTTATCTTCATGATAATAAACATGTTTGAGACGTAACACGCCTTTCTAAATCTTTCTTTTCCACATTGTCTAATCAAATCTACCATAGAAGAATAGTTGAGTTCCACAGAAAGGGTCCAATACATTTCAGAGAAAACTTAAAAAGTAAAGAAAAGCCACACTTTAATAATTTCCGATATTTTATTAAATAAGATGTTGGGTTCGTGGCCTCGTTTTAAGTGTCCTGCTACAGAAACTGGAATACTAATCTTGCTGTGTTTTGTGTGACATGAAGAAAATAATAAGTAAGCCTTACTGTCAATTGATTTGTAATATATGTCGATCTGAATTTCTCTTCTATTTTTTATAATTTTACTGTCTACAAATGGTATTTCGTGTTCTTTAAATTCCATTGTGAAGTTGATATGTTCGTGTAAGTTGTTTAAAGTCTGTTGTAACTGTAATAGGTCTTCTTTTGGTTGGGTACACATTAGAAAATAATTATCCAAAAAGCATTTCCATGATTTTTTAAAATTTTCCGAAGATTCTATCCCAAATTGTTCATATATTTTGGTGTATAATTTGTCTTCTAAATATCCAATCATATAT
>VCCN01000741.1:915994-930984 GCA_006491835.1 Architeuthis dux | reverse complement strand
AGTGAAATTAGCCAGTAGCACTAGAAATAGATACTATGGGGAAGGGATGTGTATGCGCGCCTTTACTGAGAAACGGGCTGGGCTGTCCCTCCTACATTATGATCATCATTTGCAGCTATAGTAATCACTAGCGCAACGCAACATCAACTTAGTGGAGAGAGAGTAATAATATTTATATGTGCGCTAACACTCAAAAGCGAAGTAAACTTTCTATTTTAGGGGTCTAAAGTGAGAGGACCCCTACTTTTAAGGGTCAAAATAGAGGGGGGACCTTTTTACCGTTTAGGGGTCAGATTCGGGGTGGGGGGAATTTTTTCGGGTTGGCGCTTTATTTTTTTATTTTTAGAGGTCAACACCGGATAGTTGGATTTTTTTTCCCTTTATGGGTCAAAATTGGGAGGGTGACTTTTTTTTCCAGAGTGGGGGGCAGAATCTTTTTTGACGTTTTACTGGTCAAAATCGGGGGAACTTTTCCAATATAAGGATCTAAATCGAGTGGAGGACATTTTTTTCTCGCTTTTTACGGGTCAAAATCGGGAGTAATTCCTCCCCCTTTTTAGGGGTTAAAATCGGGTGGTGCTGTGCTTTTATATTTGAAGTAAGCCCACGCGTATACTCTCCCACCCACCTCTCCCACAAGGAATAGCAGGCACGTGAAATCCGACACATCTACATATCTCATTAAAACTGACAGCGGTCCTCAAATGTTAACATTTGGGAATAATTTTAACATAATGAACTCTGTTTATCTATCTTTCCATCCACTCTTCGTCACCGTGCATAGAATTGGGCTCTACGTATCTCTTGTGACCCATCTTACCATTGAGCCGGTGAGAAGAGTAGACTTAAATAAATCTCATTAGAATATTTGGGTTCAAGCTTTAACCAAAAATAAATAAATTATTCAATCAGTAGATCACCTGAGAGTGTTCGGTCAGTATCATCTCCTGGTTTCTGATCCCCTTTTCTAGCCACTCGCATGGTTTCAGCTATCTCCCTCAACCACCCCTTTTTCTTCTCCACCCTTCCACCAGAATCATCAACATCCTCTTCTTCCTTACCATTTCTAATCTTGAAATACCATCGCCACTCATCACCAACCACACTCTTTATATCATGTTGTCAGTTACAACATGGCTACCACCACTACCTTTATTACATCTTCCACTACATTCAACACCATCAACCCCATCACCTCAATCTCGAATAGTAGCCTCAAGATCTTTACCACCATCTTTATTCGCCGCCATCTGCACTCCCACCCAATATCCTCAGCGTGAGGGTTCGTGTCATAGCGTACACACTCGATATAAAATTAACACTTTCAAGTCAATTCCAATCAATCAGCTTCACAAGAAACTTCTGTCCTTTTCGAAGGAATTCGCTCGGCAAAGATTCCACTCAAAAAACAACAATACGTCTACCATAATTAACAGCTTTAATTGAAGGCTTTCCTTTAGAATAGTTTTCATTATTCCCACCCTTTCTCTTTCTATCATTCGACATATTTTTTACACCCGAACACATGAACTAAATTTCCCGCTTTAGCTGTCATCCAAGCTCCAACTTTATTATCACGATTCGGAAGGGTTCCCTCTCCTTTCTGCTCTCTCCATTTTTTAAATGATATGTTAGATTTTATCAAATCTCGCTCAGCTGTCAATGAGTAACACGAAATCCAGAAGGAGATTCTCCAAGTTAGAGAAGAAAATGTGTAAAAGCCCTTGTCAATCTATATTCTAATAAGCAACGTGTCTGCGCACTTCCGCCTGTCAAGCTTCCGTTTGTCACACTTTAAAATTAAAATTTTACGTTGAAAGCAGTGGGGGTAGATGAGAGGTTCTGAGAATGGAATCGCAACACAAAGACCGCGAAGAGGGTGGGGAGAGGTAGAGGGAAGCAAAGTAGCAGTATACAAATGTGTAGGAGGTAAAACATAAATATATTCGCCAGACGAGAATGGCTGAACTTGGATGTTGAGAAAAGATCAGAAAACGAAATGAGGTGGAATTGAACGAGCTTTTGTGAGTGGAAGATTTGGTTAAGTGGCGGGTATGATCGCTTTAGGCAACTCCCATGAGTTTTTCTTTTTCAGATACTACAGTGCTTTAGATTTCCAGCCCTAGCAAAGCAATGGGTATTTCAGTAATTATTTAAAGACACCGAATATCTGAACCAAGTGAAAGAGTTATTGTCCAGAATCATGACGTATTGATTATGTATGATTATAAAAGCGGTCTATTTGTTGGCTTATGTTTGAGTGCTCGATAATTGCCCGTGTTAGTATGGATGTCGGTTCTGGCTATGTTTCCCCTCTGTAATGAATTGATATCAATACCGAGAAGAAATTTCAGGCGAAGCAAGACGTTTAGAGGAAACTTTCACGATTCTTCTCCGGTAACAGCAGTCAGGGTTCGATTGAAACTAAACAAGATAACAACTTCAAGGTTTTTCTCAGAGTAACATCGAATTTATTTTTTTACTAGCGGGGATACCCGGCGTTGCCCGGTGGAAAAAATAACTAAAAATATAACCAAACAGGAAAATGATGTTCTTTGATATATTTCTTCTTACACAACACAACCAATGAAAAAAAACAGGCCAGAAAAAGAAACATTATGATGCACAAAAAAGAACAAATGATGCCATACCTTAGTTCGACAGGACATCAGGATACACTACATAAGTGCTTTCCTCATTGGATGCCAGTATGAAAAGGTTGTCCAGGGATCCAACCCTAGAACAACCAATATAAAGTTGTCCATGGGAAGAGCATATAAGTCAGGCAAAGACCAGCGATCATGATTGAGAGATTGTCCTTGAGCCTTGTTAAAATTTGATAATTTTAGTTTGAAAACGTTTCTCAGGGTTGTACAACTTTTTACAAACAAAAGAAGAAGACAAAATCGTTTTTAGCCTCTAAAGTTCTTTCGTTTTGCTCCCAAAAGCTATGTTAATCCAAAGTTAACCCGTGCTGGCCTCCAATGAACTTGAGGATCAACACCACCTATCCTATCATGTTTTATGCACAGGTTAACCTCACTTACTAAATTACCACCAAGAATGTAATTATTTGGCTGCAAAATGGGCCATAGAAATGTTAATTTAATCCAAAACTGACCATACGTAAAAGAATGGTCGTAATTTACCACCTACCCAATTGAATTTGACACCAGCAGCTCGACCATTAGTGTGGTCAAACATAAGTTTGCACTTCATAACAAACTCAATATTTTCAAATAGTTCATCGGACGATTGAATTCCTTCTTGTTGTTTGTTTTGTTAACATGATGTTTCGGCAGATCCATTCTTCGGACTTCCTCGGGTGAAACGTCGTGTTAACACAAACAACAAGAAGTTCAATCGCCCGAAGAACTATTTGAATGTTAATAATCCTTCTCAAAATTATAGAAAAGAACGTCAATACTATGCTGTAAATTGCTTTAGTTGGCTAGAAATGACCAGAAAAGACCTCAGATCACCTGGAGTGACGTCCAGGATAAACCCCCCATTGCCTATAACTTTAAATGTGTAAGAATGAACCCCTATGCCAAATTCCTTTATCCTAAGCGCAAAATTGAGGCCAAACAACGTGACAAAATGGCACGGAATGACCTCTGATGGCAGAATCACTTTGCCAAATACTTTGGACGTGAACAAATTAACCACTATGCCAAATTTCAGTTTCATAGGTGCAAAATTGTGGCCAAAAACTCGCCGAATTGACTAGAAATGTCAGCAAATGACCTCAGGTGACCTTGAATGACTACTGAGGTCAAATTCGCATTGCCTATGACCTTTGCCATGAAAAGGCTTACCCATATGCCAAATTCCAGTTCCATAAGAGCCAAAGTATTACCAAAACCCGGAAGGATTGAGTAGAAATGACCAGAAATCACATCTAGTGACCTTGAATGACCTCCAATGCCAATCTCGTTACCTACTACGCGAGAGGATGCACCTTTATGAACAGATTTAGCATGCTTGGTGCAAAATTGTAGGCCACAAGTTTTAAAATTGGCTACAAATTATCTCTTGTGACACCAAGTGACCCCTGAGGTCAAAATCACAATGCATATGAGATTCTCCATGGACAGATTTACCTCTATGTCTAATTTCAGTTTCATAGGTGCAAAATTATGGCCCAAAAAAATTGGATTATTGTTTTAAAATGACTAAAAGTGACCTCTGGTGACCTTGAATGGCCTCAAAGGTCAACTTCACATAGATTGAGATCTTCGACGTGAGAAGATGTATTCGTATGGTAAATTTTACTATCCTTGTGCAGAATGGTAGCCAACAACTCTGAAAATTGGCTAGAAATGACCAGAAATGACCTCTGGTGACCACGAATGACCTCCGAAGCCAACCTCTTCTCAGTCTACATGTAGAATATTAGGTTCTTGCGGAGAAGAGGCACGGCAAACAAACATCAAATAAACAAACACATAGTGAAATAGTGGAATAGAGCGAAATAGAGCAGTAGAATCTGTTATAATTGCAGCCCAGATGCATCAAATGATTAAACAAACTAAACACTGCAGAATAAAGAGAATCATGACGGCTGGAAACTGTAACAAGTACAACAAATGTTAGATCAGAAAATATAAAAAGCGAAGGAAAAAGGTCGGAAGAGAAACGACTTCATAGAGAATTTGAGAAGCATAAAGAGAAATTGCAGAGGGAATGACCTGAACATGGTTACACAAAGGACACTTGAAAAAGTAAAGTGATTGTCAAATCATAGAAGCTCAGAACGACTGTATAAGAACAAACTATGTTAAAGCCAGAATTGACAAGACATAGCAGAACAGCAAATGTTGCTTGTGCAGACAGAGTGTCAATAAAGTGAACGCATGAAACTGGGCCAGAAGGAATACAAAAATAAACCTGACTGTGTGGAAACGGTAATCCACTTGGAGTTTAAACATGAAGACCACTGGTATAAGCATAGGTCAGTGGATGTCTTAGAGAATAAGAAAAGAAAAAAATATTTCGGACTTTGAAATTCAAGCAGATTAACCAATCAAAGAGAGAGTGGGGCGGAGAGAGAGAGAGAGAGGGAGAAGAGATTGAAAAATATCTGGATCTTTCCAGAGGAGTAAGATATTTGTCAAACATGAAGGAGACCATTGTACCTATCAGTACTGAAGCCTTTCGAATCTAGATGCCAACAAACTTTCCAATGTTAGACGTGACATCATTAAAAATAAGGGAATACTGGACCGGAACTCCAGAACATCCGAGAAAACATCAGGAAAAACAACAACACTAACAAAGATGGACCTATCAATGAACTAAACGAGACGCCAACAAATAAGGAAGAACAACAAACAGAAACTACCATCACTGACCCCCCAGTAATACTCCAACAAGCGGGAGGAGGCCAGGAAGAACATAACGAGAAAGTAATACAGATGACGACAAGCATTCGACACAGATGGGAAACCATAAAGGAAACCCCCTTTGAAGAGCGACCACCAATCCTAAAGGTCAACAAGGACCCCCAAACCAAAGAAGCAATCAAACTTGCAAATGAAGCCGTCGAAAACATCAAAGACGATACGGGAAAGCCAATGTGCCTGACCGAATTCAACCAACTCATATATGCTGCTGCGTCTGCCATTGCAGAAGCAGCAGGGGTAAGACCAAAACAACAAGAACAAAAACAAAAAGAAAACCACCAGCATGGTCAACTATCACTCCTGAGTGAGTTAGAAAAAAGATACCAACATAAAGAAAAGAAAAAGGAAACAGCTGGAACGACAGCTAAACATCAGAAAGAAGGAAGATGTGCCGGTAGCTAAAGAGACGCTAAAACAACAAATCCTAGCAAAGGCACACAGACGCAGGAGATTCACCAAAAGAAGCAAGTTCTTTTGGCAAAATAAAATCTTCAAAAAGATACCAAAAGATACCGAGAGCTGGACAAAAAGAAGATAGACGTCTGCGTACCACCTACTACCAAAGCGGTTGAGGAGTTTTGGAGTGAAATCTGTGAAAGCAACAAGTCTCACAGTGAAAGAGCTTCGTGGATCCACCAACAACTGTACCTTTACGAACACGTAGAAACGCAAAAATGGTCGGACATCCACACCACAGAGACCACTGCTGCCATTAACAAGACCAAAAACTGGAAAGCACCAGAGATTGACAAAATCGCTAATTTCTGGATCAAGAGCCTACCCAGCATCCACGATGACCTTACATGGGCATATAACGACATAATCGGGAATCCTGAGAAATGTCCCAAATGACTTACATGAGGAGTCACGTACCTGCTCCCAAAGACAGAAGAAACACAGAACCCGAAGAACTACAGGCCCATCACCTACCTACCGACAACGTACAAGATCCTCACCTCCATCATCACGGGGAGGATTTACAGCTCCCTCGATGAAAACAACTTGATCCCACCAGAACAGAACGGATGCGAGAAGGGACGCTACGGGTGCAAGGACCAGCTACTCATCAGCAAGGCGATTCTGCAAAATTGTCTCAAGACGAGTAAAAAGAACCTATCAACAGCATGGATCGACTATAGGAAAGCATTTGACAGCGTGCCACACTCCTGCATAGAGAAAAGCCTCGAATTCATCACGGAGAGCATAAAAGCCTGCATGCGGATGGGTCACTAACATCGAGACCAATCAACATCAGAAGTGGGATCTTCCAAGGGGACTCGCTATCACCTCTGCTCTTCTGCCTTGCACTAGCGCCACTAACCAACCTGCCACAGGCACAACAAGGCAGCGGCATACCTGCACTGGTAGATCTGTAGGAAATACAGAATCAAAACACCCGAAAGATGATATCAGCACCAACCGAACACTGTCAACATCCTCTAGGACATTCCCGTCCAAACTGACAGGGAAATAAAACCAAATAGACATGACATTGTTATCAAAGACCGGAAAGAAAAGAAGTGCATGTTCATCGACATAGCAATACCATCTGAGAGAAACACCATATCCCAGGTAACATCATCATCCACGAGTCAAAATGATCGCCCTACTCGGAACAGGCCACATACTACGCAAATTGCTGTCGATTAAATGAAAACTCCGCTATAGCGCCCCAGGACCATACTTTGGACCCGGCTCTACAGGAAGTAAAAATAAACATTGAAGAAAAAAAGAACTATAATAATAATGATGATGATGATGATGAAGTGGTATCTTCCAAGGCGTCTCACTGTCCCCACTACTTTTTGCCATAGGAATTATATCACTAAACTATATATTGCGAATGTGTAACGGAGGATACACATTCACAAATTCGAAGGAAAAGCTGGATGACCTCATGTATATTTATGATCTCAAGATTTTCGCCAAGAATAGAAAGGAACTAGAGACCCTAACACAACCAGTCAGGAAATAGGAATGAAGTTTGACATTGAGAAATACGCAATGCTAGTAAGCACAAAGGGGAAAATGAAACAATAAAAGGAATTGAATTACCCAACCAGGAAACCATCAGAGCGCTCAACAAAAAAGAAAACTATAAATACAGCAGACACAATCAAGCGAAACGAAATTAAGGGGAAAGTGAGCAACGGATACCTTAGAAGAACAAGAAAATTACTGGAAACTAAACTATGCAGCAGGAACTTCATCAAAGGGATAAATATATGGGCAATTTCCATCGTGAGATACTCCGGCCCATTTTTAAACTGGACAAGAGAGGAACTTCTGGATTATAGAACAAGAAAACTAATGACAATGCATAAAGCGTTGCACCCGGAAGACGAGTTGACAGACTGTATGTAAAAAGAAACGTGGAAGGAAGAGGACTTATTAGCATCAAGAACTGCGTTGACTCTGCAATTAAGGTACTAGAAGATTATACTAGAGAGAGTAAAGAAATATTAATTACGGCAGCCAGAGACAGCAATAGAATCTACAGGGAGACTAGAGAGCCAGTAAATGAAAAACAAGAATCCAAAAGTAGGAAGGAAAAAATGACACGGGCATTTCAGAAGGCAAAACGTATAAATTGCAGAGCAGACAACATGGACATGGCTACGCAAAGGAAACTTGAAGAAAGAAAGTGAATCACTTCTAATAGCTTCCCAGAACAACGCCATAAGAACTAACTATATAAAGGCTAAGATAGACAAAACACAGGGGACAGCAAGTGTAGATTATGTGGAGATGAGACAATCAATCGTATAGTGAGTGTAGCCCAGAGGGAATACACGAACAGGCACCACTGTCTGGGGAAGCAGATATACTGGGAACGGTGCAAGCGATTACATTCTGATCACACAAACCAATGGTACATGCACAGACCAGAATCTGTAATAGAGAATGAAACGCACAACACTCTCTGGGAATCAAACGGATCACCCAATCCAGACCAGAAGACCAGATCTTGTGGTAGTGAATAAAGAGAAAGAAACGTGTCAAATAGTAGATTTGTCCCGGCCGACCACAAGGTGAAACTGAAAGATGGTGTGAGCGACTGCTGAACGAGCGGCCTAAATCGTAAATCTGAATAAAGAAACGAACTCCTTGCGGGGATCGAACCCGTGTCCATCTTGGAAGCTACCTTATACGCAGGTACTGCTCTAACCTACTGAGCTAACGAAGATCTCATGATAGGCGGGAGTTTTTCAATCCTTCACTTTGTTGGCTTCTCCATTCTCATGTTTGTATTTAGGCACGAATATAGTGTGGCTCTCGATGTCGACAGTATGAAATCAAATGATGGATAATGTTATATCCGACAGAATATGATAATAGTAATGACATTTATTAGTTGAGAACAAATATTAGAGCAGTACCTGCGTATAAGGTAGCTTCCAAGTTGGACGCGGGTTCGATCCCCGCACGGAGTTCGTTTCTTTATTCACATTTACGATTTAGGCCGTTCGTTTAGCAGTCGCTCACACAAATATAGGTTCTCAACTAATAAATGTGATCATAATTATCATTTACTTAACCTACTATTTACTTAAAAACAACACCTAATTTACACTCAATTTTGATTAACACTTGCTGAAAATACGTGCTCTCCGGGTGGTTACCTTAGCGATAACGATATATATATTTAACAAAAGGAATTCCGCAAATGTATTGAGTATTATTATTTATTATTTTCATAACAACACATGTTTCAGTCTCATCAGGTTCATATTGTTTTGGTAATTTTGTTGATATGAAAATAATAAATAATAATACACAATACATTTGCGTAATTCCCCATTTTTAAATATCCACCCTCTTCTCGTTGGATCTACCTAATTTCTTACTACTATATATATAACCCGAAAATGTGGCTGGAAGTCATCGCTTGGCAAAATATATCAACCTTTCTTCAAATTGGTAGATTTGGTTCCGCTTGGTATCTGAACACTTTTTGTAGTTGGTGCTACAAGGCGATTTATGTCACGTGACAAGAAACATATGTCCACGACTAAGCGACATCCGCTGGAATGGAAGGTTATCAGTGCTGTTATTATACAGGTTTTAATGCGTTCACCAGAGGTCCACATCGGTGAAAATAAGTTGAAGGCAGCAGAATACGGCACATGTTGTCGATACTGAAAGTGAATTCAATATTCGGCGGGTGGGTTAGAAATGGATGTAGCACTGCCTAGACAGGTACTTAAGGGAGATTGAATCGCACACGTTATTCACTCATCAACTCTATCGAGCATTGTGGCACGGCAGTGACCAGACTATCAAGATAGCAGGTCAAATACAAGGATCTTGTTCGTAAGCTGAAGTTAACGAACTTACTTTTTATCTTTGGAGCACTGGGAAAAATCTCAAAGACAATCGCAACGAGATTGGAACAACTGAGATGGGATTTTTGATGTCGGTAAACATACCTACTTTATTGACAACCTGTGCATATACAGATGGATTCGAAAAGATAGGTAGATAGATAGACAGCCAGAAATAGACTTGTAGATATGAACAATCGAAGATAGCTTGCTAGCTAGAGAGAGAGAGAGACAGACAGAGACAGAAACAGAGACAGAGACAGAGAGACAGGCAGAGAGGGGGAGGTATATAAACAAACTAAGATAGATAGATAATGAACAAAGATGGTTAGGTTCATGTATAGAACAGAGATCGATCGATCGATAGAATTTTATGTAAAGTAGATAATCTCCATCTAATAGCGGTGTCATCCAAGTAAGGCTGGGTATTAAATTTCTTGTCAGATAAAATCACAACTCAATGACATTATATGATCAGCTCATGTAAGTCGATCAACGAATTGAAAATAAATAGCATAACACAGTCATCCGAACACCAAACTGGATCGATTGTTCAATAAAGATAAGTGAGTAAATATGTCTGCGTGTGTTTTCTGATTGTGTGTGCTCTGAAGTATATATTGACTGCTGAGCGTCTCTTTGTGCGCGTGTGTGCGTGCGTACATGTGTATGCGTATTAGCATGGCGTCGTGAAATATGTTGTCTTTTTAAATAATGAAAGAAACCAAACTACGTTTGAAAAACTAATTTTTCAAGAATGATTTTTTAAACGAATGCATGCCTATACGTGTGTAAGAACATGAGCATCTGCACTGAGTGAATAAAGAATGGTAATTTCTGAAATCTACGATTAAATGTGTGTTATCTAAATACATACGTTATCTATTACCTCATCTATATGTAGGCGTCATAGCCGAATCACTTTTGCGTGTCACACTGGTGACAGTGATCGGGGTTCGAGTTCAGGTTTATCTTGAATTGTATTATTATAAGATTAAGCATTGTCAATTATGAGTTTGTGACAAGTATTTATTTCACCTTTATATCAGCTGCTTTTCATTGCACTACTCAGACCGCCATTCTACGGCCGTTAGAAACAAATACTAGTCAAAAATACATAATAATAGCCTAGCGTAAGTTGGTGAGTTTCTTCTGTTGACAGCACTGCCCATCTTTATATATTTCAGGTCTCCATTATTCACCGAGAGCAACCAGTGTCTATTATTGATATTTAAAGCTAACGTTTAATTCTAGCCATTCTCATCAGGCATGGATTTCAACTAACGTGACTATTAGTCATGTATAGGTCTGGCCCTAGCAATGCATAAAAGCTCGGCTTATACTTGAGAATGCGTGCTGCTATTCTTTTCTTTTTATTCTTCTATTATTATTGACCTGTTGTCTTTTTGTCTGTAGTTATTCTTTCTTTTTTGTGTCACAGAGGAAATCGCTTATTGTGATCACTTTGGTACGGGATCTTTTTCATAACAATCACCGTCAAAGGATATACAAAGGAAACCGCATATCCTGATCACCAACTGATTTTGATAACGATAACCGTTTGATAATATTGTTCATGATTATTATAAGCGGCTCCCTCTGTGTAAATTTTCATTTATTTACCTTTATTTTGGCTTTATGTCTTTTTTATCGTTCATTTCGTATTATTTTAATGTTATTATAATACTATATAATATTATATTTTTATTAGCAATAAACTATGAAAAGGGAAAATATTCAAAATTATTTTCAATTTCAGTGTTCTAGACGTTATAAATGTTAACATTCTATTTTTATTAAATTATTTGATTCATTTGTTTTAATTCTTTTTTATCTGTAGTTCTTTTCATTCTTTTACTATTCTTTCATTCTTTCAGTTTCTTCTTTATTTAATTCCTTCTGTTTCATGTTTCTTTTATTCCCTATGTTTTTTTGCTTATTTCATTCTTTCTGTTTCACCCTTCTTTCATTCATTCTTTCTTTTTATTCTTTTTAGATTCGTTCTTTTGACCCATTTTTAAATTATTGTTTCCTATTCCCTTATTTCATACTTTCTGTTTCTCCCTATTTGTTTGTCATTCATTTTTAACTCTATTTCCCTATTAGAAACAAGGACAAATATCTAAGAGTGAATTGCTACACGAAAAGAAAGTAACTTCCGCGACGTAGTTCCACTAATTCCATCTGGTTTATATATGGTTCTTTCAGACTGGAGAAACTTTAAAGAAAATCCATAGCAGAAATCTTATATAAATAAATATACGTGGCTTGCTTCTTTTTGGAGAGAAAATATCCCTGGCTTACAAAAGAAGCAAGCCACCTATATTTTGTAAGCCAGGGAAATTAAACCATAATTCTTAATTGCTTCATCCTTGTTGGTAACGTTGAAGACGGGATTTCTTATTAGCTTACCGTAGAAAATGCTTGTTAAGAATATCTAATTACAAATATGCCTCTGACCACATTTTACAAGAACAAGAAGGGAATATTAGATTGGAAAGACATTGCAATCCAATGTTTCCAATCTGTGTTGATGTTAATTACATCAGTACATATGAAATTTAATTTCGATGTGGGTTAAGACAAATCTGCCGAAAGTTCAATTTCTGTTTTTACCAACCAATATCTACCAATGACATTACTCTTGACTCTACCATCACACATTCAAATCGATTATTTGCTTTCCTGGTGAATTTGTGTCAACAAGACTAAAGCATTGGAAACAATGTCAATCGAAATTGTTCGATAGCGAACATAATGCATTTACTCTGTTCAGTCCGTAGTTTATTTTAAATAAGTTACGAAAAGACAATCTTGTTTGCACTATAATTGTTGTCAGAAAAAAATGAAGTATTTTGTTGACGTTTAAAAGAATTTGGTTGCTTGCTACTGACAGAGATTTGGACGGGCAAGAAAAGTTACGTGTATTGTGTGGCCTATGATTCCATATTTCTGAAAATATCGCTTGCTCAACGAAGCCATGGACTTGAATGTAGTGGATGGGCTCTCGACCGATACACATATATGATTCTTTTAGATTTTAAATACCAGATTGTCATCGCCACGATATTTGAAGCTAGAGTTGGGTTGTTTATGAAATCCAATTCCAATATGATGTAAACGTCTATTCTTAAAAACATTATTTTCAATGGATCTGATTTTACAAGTAAAACATTGTAGATAGAATCGTGTATTATTACACATAAATTAGATTCTGTAATTTTGAGTCATTATCATTCTAAGAGTTGTTCTGACAATGGTCTCATTCTTTGTGTTGCTTGTTTTATTACCATGCTTCGGCCGATACATTCTATAGACTTCCTCGGGTGTAAAGTTTGTATGGAAACAGTTGGTGGACCGTCTCTTTCAAGTAATATTTGGCATAATGGGTTGATTGAATCAGTATATTTGCCACTATTTTCTTCTGTTTGGCAGTCATTTTTACTGCACTAGTGGTCATTAGCTGAAAAAGAGATCCCGCCCTTTTCCACCTGAGGAAGGTCGGAGTATGTATCGACCGAAACGTTGCAATAACAAGAAAACAACAAAAATAATGAGATCATTAGTCCGAACAACTCTTAAAACTACACATATTTTAAAAAAATTAATTTTCACTCGTTTTCTGCATCTATTTTGTGGCTTTTTATCACGTTCTTAGCAATGAAGAAGTAGCTTCCGATGAGACTTGAAATCACACCCCGTACCTAGGGGGTTCGTCTTGATGGAATACACCTAACCATTAGGCCATAGAAAGGTTCATGATCTGACTTTCAATCTTGACATCATTTGTTACCTCTTCCACCTGATTTTTCTACGCCATATTGATTGCAACAGCAGCAGCAGTAGTAGTAGTAGTAGTCTTAAGTTTTTTGAGAATCTGTAATGAAGTATATTTATTATCAAACATGCTGCATTTTTAATTTTGACTTGTTCGTGTTCGTACAGGAACCGGTGTATCCAACGCGATATGACCGTATTTGGACGGTGTTCTCGGACGAACATCAAGGTTTAGCAACGCAGAGCCTGGTCATTACTCAGATTGGTGACCGTCTGGGAATACCAGGTACGGTATGCAGCAACAATACGACCGTCTCAGCTTATGCTCTGCCGCCGATTAAGAAAACAGCTTGCCAAACTAGGACCGGGCAGTGCATCCGGTCCTTTCTCAGGCACACACTGCTCTATGGAGGACACATGACAGTGTACTCTCCTAGGAGACGCCACACTCGTATCGAGTGGCAGCGATGATGATGATGATGATGATGATGATCATCATCATCATCACCATCATCATCACCATCATCATCATCATCATCATCATCATCATCATTTTTACAAATTTTGACTACGTTCCTCATTTGTATTTTAGCCGTTTTATTCTTCGGTTGCTGCACTGTTTGAAATGCCTTAAGTACGGCCCTGGTTCCCCATTTCATAAAGTACATCTGTAAAATACGCAGGAATTACTGTGCCTGTAAAATCAATGCTCTCCACGAGATATACTGATTAAAAAAGGCGATGTTGTGTCTCATTTGAGTATTTTGTGCGAGAAAAGAAAGCCAACAAACTTAAAGGTCAGTAATTCATTCTTTCCAATAATGTCACTAGGTCATTTTGTTTTCGAGTTGCATCGAGGCGAGATATCGTCTGGCCAGCTACTTAGGAGGTGACTAAAGATTTTCCAGTCTGGAGTCTTAATTTCTGGCAGTTTTCTTTGTTGTCTTTTTCTTTTTATTAATTTGTCATTTTTCTTAATTGTTATGCTTTTGTTTACAGCTAGTCTTTACTGATCAAAAATGTCTCACCTTCTTTAGATTAAGACAATCGCTTATATGAAAGAGAACTTGTATGTGTCGTACTAATTCTACAGTAAACCTTCTTATCTCGGCAAAAGAACACAAAGTAATTCATTTATTCTAATAATTCACAAAGACGAACATCAAGGATAACATTATTTCCGCCCTTAAGTAACGTCGCATCTCTTCTAGAACCTATATACGCTTGATATATATTGTGAAATGTAACATTTTCTGTAGAAAATTTTCTTTTCTTTTCTCATTCTCCTCTGTTCAGTTTTAATTCCTTGCGATTTGGAATGCCTTGGCCGTGGAAAAAAGCAAAATAAAGTTGACATTGGTGTGTGTGTGGGGGGAGGGGGGTCACTTATAGTGTCAAATATATTCCAGCGTTCTAAAAACCTCGAGGTTAGGCCTTATAATCCGGGGGCCAGCAGGGGCTACCATGCACCCCCACCATGATT
>VCCN01000741.1:770977-782772 GCA_006491835.1 Architeuthis dux | reverse complement strand
ATGTTTAAAAATTGCCAAAAAACGCCAATAGTGTACGATAAACCCCCCGATCTACCATCCCCATTCCGAGACCCCGCGTGCAATATACTAGCCCCGATCCACCCCTCATCAATGCACTGTCTATATATATGTACGTAAAAAGAGGGGAAAAATTTGGTTCGTTCATTTCGAATATATATATTTAATTCATCCTCTTCTTCTCTCAAGTCGTTTCTGATCTGTTCTTCCTTCTCTTTCTTTTTGCCTATTCAAGATTATGATGATCATATTTTGTCTCATTATTTCCTACTTCTCCCACCACCACTACTGCTGCAGTCACTGCGACAACGACGATTCCTCCTCCCCTCTTTCATCTTCTCTCTGGTAATTGCACTTTTGTCTTGTAATTCTACGATTAATTCATTAGCCTCCATGGCGCTTCCAAACTCAACAAAATACGCGGAACTACCTGTTTAAATACATTTTTAAAAAACAGAAAATTCTATTCACACGCGGATATGATGTCATTTAGGGCTTCTGTGGGGCAATCTTTAGCTGAAATACTAATTTAATGGTGCAGCAAATATAACCTTTTTTATATAAATGTTACATATGTTATATTGTTCTAAACCCTTTATACACCCGATGCATGTTATAATTTTCTTTAAAAATCCAGTATTTTAATTATAATAAGAAACAGGTCTGGTTAGTCACACAATAGGAACCGTCACGGGACGAGCATGCCGTCTTGGGGTGATCAATTATAAAATTGGAAATAGGAATGATCAATGTATAAGTTACTTCTCTCGCCTTTTGTTAGGCAGTGATCACTAAAAAAGAGTCTGAATTTAAATCACAAAGGGACCAACTTAGCATAAACTTATAATGCAAGTTGAACCCCGCACGGGGGTGGTGTTAGTCATGGTAAGGAGTAAATGTTTACATTTTCAGCCCGCTAACTCTATTGGTGCGGCTTGTACGCGTGATACATACATAGCCAGCCAGTCAGACCAACTTAAAAACTAAAGAAACCTATGTTGACAGTTTTGGTGACAATGTTGGTTGACGGTTTCTAATGTGATACATTTGGCCGCGTATGCGTGTTTCGCTTCTTCTATAAATGCAGAAACGTTGACACGGGGTTTAGGCAGCGTTGATAACGTATTTTATTGCTTTTCTCATTTTATTTACAACATTTCTTAGTAATTTTAAATATTCAAAACCAACCATAACCCTAACCCACTCTTAGTATCCAATATATTTCTAAAGGGTTAAAATGCTGTCCTAAAATCATCGATATGATAATTTAGCCCTCATAGTGTCTTTTGGGGGTTGTCCTATAGTTGAAAATCAGGCAAAACATTGAAATACAAACATTATTGTGGGATAGAATACGATTTTGATAGATTATGGTAGAAAAGGGATTAAAATACATGTTTGTACACATTTTAGATGAGTACAAACCCAATCTTCCACCAATAGAGACCCATACCTTTCATTTGAGACCGGTTTCATTTTGTTCTACCGCCGGAAGGGTTAGGTCCCTTTTAAGGCTCTTTTTGAAGCCTGGCCGCTGCACTATTAGTGTTTATTTCAAGGTCAGAATATCATTTTTAGCTCTGAGTTCATTCTGGCTTTGACACTGCTAAAATTGTTTGGCACTGATGGCTGTATCATTCGAAACATTCTCCTTAGTGTCCATTTCAAGGTAAGGCTTGAACACTGCTAAAACTTTTGGTATTTTTAGAATGATGTTTACATCAATGCTACCATGGATAACGTTCTTGTTGAGTCATTTTCAACAAAAGAACATCAAAAATCAATTCGATACTAGAAATATGGTTGCAGTAGAAAGTTCATACTGTTATATATTTGATGAGTGCAGCAACATACTATGATGAATGAAATAAGAAGTTATGGTGCTTCCATCTATCAGTAGAGGTACGTGAATGCTTATCCGTGACTAGGAGGTCAACAATCTTCTTACGGTCATAATTGTTCGGAAGCGGGAAATTGTGTAGACCTTTTCATGAAACGAATGAAGCAAATAAGAATATCAAAATGGAGGGGTCTTTTCTCTCAAAAAAAAGGTTTTCTTTCCTTACGGGTTATACACTAAGTAAGGTTGTAGAATGGATCTAAACATTGTGACAACAACATCGGCAACATAAAGAATGGCTTCAATTTCATGTTTTTTAGAATGAGAGCATTAAAAACTGGGTTAGGAAAGCATTGTATTTTATGGCTTATGAAACATAATTTAGTAAACTGCCACTAAAATCCTTATACATCCAATTAATGTATGGTTGGTGAGCCTGAAGCACCGAAAGCATAATGTTTACCATTTATATTTACAGCACTTTAGACTGAAACGCAGGAAGTTTCAGGAGAAATATTATCGATGTAAAATCTTATGCAATTTATTCAAGTCAATTATGGTAGAATCAAATTGTAATATTTTCTGTAACTGGTGAATATATCTTATGTATGACTCCCAAAACCTTTCAAAACCTGCCTGAATTTCAAGCTGAACCAGCTATTACTCAAGATTTTACCTAAAATTAAGACCTCGACCCATACACGTGTATATGCGATACATAATCTTTTTAACCATCTGTTTTCCGTCTTAAACATTTCAATCAATAAAACCGTCTCATATCTTACATAAATGATGACGAAATCTGTCTCCGAAGGCATCGCAAACCGGTGATCAGAAACATCTCAACATTTCTTTCTTTTCGACTTATACACGAGTATATACAGTAAATAAAACAAAAGATGAACTCGATATTAACAATTTCACTATTGATACTAAATAAGGACTATCATAAGTGCCGCAGTCTTAGTAATAAATAAAACCATGGAAATGATTGCTCGTAAGGATAAAAAATAAAGCAATTTTAAAAGAGATGAGAACCACAGAACTGACTCTGAGAATATCAATAAAACTAATCGAAATGAGCCAGTTCTTAAGTAATTTGGCTTTTATGGCAGAAAATTTAAACGAAATATTCATTTCCGTTTGAAGAAAGTTGTTGAATAAAAGATAATTATTTGAAAAGTATGAAGAGAGATGAATTGAATAAAAATTGCGTAGGAGATTCTTATTTACATTTACAACTGATATGTTTTTCATAATCTCTCTTCAAGGCTCTCTCTCTCTCTCCCTCTCTCTCACACACACACACACTCATTCCATCCCCCCTCTCTTCCCCTCTCTCTCTGTCTATCAATAATTCATTCTTACATTTGGTGTGAGATTGTATACGTATAAACATGAATGTACAATGTACATATATGCGTTTGTACATCTGCACATCTATCTATCTATCTATCTATCTATCTATCTATCTATCAATCTAATAAGAGTTTAAACTCTTATTTGATTGATGTGAAGATGTGCAATCGCATATGTGTGTGTTTGTGCGTGTTTGTTTTGTGTTTGTTTTGTGTCTGCGTGTGTTTGTGTGTGTTTTCTGTGTTTTTGTTGTTGTTGTTTTTTGTTGTGTGTGTGTGGGGGGGGAACAACACGAGCTAAATATCCTCTCAAGCTTTAAAATAAATTACATCTGGAACTACATCAGACTACGTTTTGAAAAGACAAAACTTTGTATATGTGTGTTGGTGGTTGTATATTGCTATGTAAGTATGACTGTACACAAATGGGTAGGTATGTAGGTAAGTATTTGAGCAGGTAGAAAAGAAAGTATTTATTGATACAGGTAATCGATACCTATCCATTTCGCCATCCTAAAGATTGATTTTTTTCTGTTTCTCCATAAGAGCATACATACGGCGCCGGTCGAAGTTCAACAAGTTTATTATCTTAGGAATGACGCTTCGGGTCAAGACATCGGCGGATAGTTTACCTCTGGTGTTAGCTGTCAGTGCTTACGGACAGATCGCCTTGGAAACACCGGTTCCCGTACGATCACCTAAGTTAAGCAACGTAGGTCTGGTCACTACCTAGATCGGTGACCGTTTGGGAATACCAGGTGCCGTAAGCGAGAATGATGAAGTGAGTGATACCACTTCAGGTGCTTTTCATCTTTAAGTCTGTTTCACATATCGCAAGCCGAGATAATTTGTGATACAAGGAGCCTGGGATGAGATATAAGCGCGAGGGAACTTAAACAAATGTTAGCTTTTAGCGTTCGGATCTATGTAAAAGCCAGACTTGAATTTGAACTCGCTGAGTAGGAATTTTTGATCCGAAGGAAATTAAAAATACATATTTCTCTAACCTCTCAGAAATTAATGATGTTCACTTATTTAAAGAAAAAAGAGAATATTACTATAAGTTATCAGAATTATTATATGAAGTATTTTCATTGCTAAATATTTGACGAATTGTTCTTTCGTCTTATAGTTGTTTTTTGTCACAACATTCTAGACCCATACATACAATCGCATCTCACCTCCAGGGAGCTCGTCTTACATGGACGTCGCCTTAGACGATTAGGTCACGAAGGCTAACAGCTAGGCGGAATATATAATTACTCATCCTCCGACTATTCACGTCATAGTGTTTGTTTACTATTAGTAGAAGTAGTGATAGTTTTAAGTTAGTTTAATTATGACAGAATAAACGGAACATAAAAACATTTCTTTAGGAAAGATCTTTTCGTTTAAATACATTTTCCGTAGTAACATCCTAAAAGTTTTAAGACTGTAAGACCTATATAAATATAAACTTATATAAATATGAAACTTCTATATTAAAAGAGAAAACATTTTCTTTTACTCCAGCAACATCTTTAGTGTTTCTAGACTATATATATATATAGTAGATGAATATTTATTGGTTCATTACAACCTGTACAGTTGGTTTCACGAGACTTCGATCTTCAGATGAACAGTCACTTTTGTTTCGTTAGTTTCTTATATAGCTACAATTATCAATAGTGAGGTTTTTTGGGGCCATCATTGGTTGTTTTGTGTTAGCCAGTCCAATGTAATTTCTTGTCATGGGTGGGCCTTTTGTTCTCAAGTGCTTTTTGATGTATTTCTTTGTGTGAAGTCTATCTGTCTTTGACATTTTTATTATCGATGTCTTTACTCTGACTTGTGTTATTTTGGCGTTAGGTTCTTCAGCTCTGGCCAATGGATTCTTATCATTTTTGTTATGTTAATTGCTTCTGATGGGTTCCCCTTACTGGGTCATTTATTTCCTTTTTTTTATTTTTTATTTTTTATTTCATGTTCTTCTATATTTTGTAATTTTTGTTTAATATTATCGGTATGTTATTTATCTTCTTCGTCTGAGTTTTAGTCTTTATTATTATCGTTTTATTTTTTTTATTTCTATTTTTGTATATATAAGGAATAATTGTCATATTATTTATGTTCTTATTCCGGTTTTCATTTTTTTAATATATATCAGTTTTTCTATTTTTTAATTTTTTAATCCGATCTATTACTATTTTTCTTGTTGGTAAATTTCGTCCTTCCCACCTGTTGATGTTAGTACTTTCTCCCTATATTATCACCATAGTTACTAATTATCCGTTACGACTTTCTTCAGTTATTATTCTGTTCATTAAATTCTGTTTTTGGGGGTTCTTATATCTAGTTATCCATATTTATGTATGGTTTTATATTGTTTTCTGTTTCTGATACTTTTTAAAAATTGTTGGTCAGGTTTATTCTTCATTACTGATGTAATTTAATGACATATTCCTTTTATGCAGACACCTTACTCCGATTTCATATCTCGAATTAAGCAGGTTTTTTTCTATCCTTATATGTTATTAACCTGCTTAAAACTCTGTGTGTGTGTGTGTGTGTGTGTGTGTGTGTGTGTGTGTGTGCGTGTGTGTGTGAAATGAAATATGTATTCTGGCGAAAGTGACAAAAGTCGGAAGGCCCGTGGTACAGAAGATGCATTTATTCCAACGTTTCGTACCTAACAGAACATCACCAGGGAATGAGTGGTTGATACAGAAAGGTTTTCGTGTATATATGGGTAGTTTTGGAAGTGTGGGTGGGTGGTTGGTTAGTAGTAGTTGAGCTCCCAGACCACAGTGGCCGGTTCTGCCCAGAGACGTGATCCACAAGCTCAACAGTTTCCACCAGCAGCTGACTCCTACCCAGTTTTACATCCAAGAACTACTACCCAACCACCAACCACCCAACCAATTGCACAATTGCTAAAAAAGAACCTGCGTATACGGTTGCTTCCAGGGTGGACGCGGGTTCGATCCCCGCACGGAGCTCGTTTCTTTATTCACATTTACGATTTAGGACGCTCGTTTAGCAGTCGTTCACACCAGTGCCGGGCAAATATAGGTTCTCAACTAATAAATGTCTTTATAATTATCATATATATATATGTATGTATGTGTGTGTGTGTGTGCGCGCACGCGCGTGTATGTACGTCTGTGTCTGTGTATGTATACAAAGAACCTATTATTCATTTTGTGATGAAAGCGCCAAATTTGGTAGATATTTAGCTTAATTGCTTAATATATTTAGAAGAAATCAGGATATTGGGCCATTGCAGATTGGCATTCCAGACCATGGCAGCCATTTTGGAAAATGGTTGCCAGCGGTTACTGTCATAGAACATGTTGGCCACCCCCAAGCTCAGCACCAGAAATATTAGAAACCGTCAACCAAAACTGTTTAGTTTTCTTCAGTTTTCAAGTTTGTCTGGTTTGCTGGCTGGCTATGTATGTATCGTGCATACAGGCCGCACCAATGAAGCTAGGTTTTTAGTTGGGTGGGGTTCAATTTACAATGTAAGGTTATGCTAAATTGGTTCTTAGTATATGTCTGGCAGCTTTCGTGCTTTTTTAATGAAAATTCGGACTTTTTGTAGAAATCACTGCCCAACAAAAGGTGAGAGAAATAGCTTATTCATTGATCACCCCTTTTTTCACGGGATGTGGCCAAAAGTCGTTGGTCACACGACGGCTTCTATTGAGCGATTGTCCAGACCTGTTTACATACAAGTTAAATTGAAAAATATGTTTTATTACAATGTAAAGTAATGATAAATGAAAGAACACACAACAAAATGGTGAAATTGTCTCTACATGTTACAGTGATAACTATTAAACCGAGGCATGTACACTGAAGTGTAGCCTTATTGCACCTGCTGCTCTTTCTGCAACCGCTCTTGCAGCTACAAGAGATCAGCTTCAGGATTGTGATGCCTGTGGCAATGTTGTCCAATGAGGCTCATACATTTATTCTGTCTTCGTCCACTCCCATTCAGTCCATGGTGGCAGCACCAGTGTCTTCCCACAGATGTGATCACTCTGGTAGACTGCTCTCTTAACCAGCCCCACCAGAGCAACTCCAGTATTTTGTGGAAAGAGCTTTCTTCTTGCATGGTCCACCTTGGTGCAGGTGATGGTTCTATCAGAAATGAGTATGACAAAACTCAATAATGTTCATTGCATTCTCTGGGATCTCCTTTGGTCTATGTGCCAGCATCAGTAGTGCATCTGTCAGTTCCGACAGTTGATCATGCTGCCTTCTTTCCATCTCCAAGAAAGCTAGATACAGCGTCGCAGCCTGTCAAAGCATGGGAAATTGGAAGCGCACATGACATCTTTGGTACGTCCCCTTCTCATCAGTGAGGACAAGTTACTTTTCTTCCTCACAGAACGCCCGAAGGAGGACCTTGGGCAGGAAATTGAATAGTTCTATCTTGTTGCTGTCAACCCGCAGAAGGTTGAACAGGATGTAACACATGGTCGGTTTAACGTGGGGAACCCCACACGCAAACGTGAGCGGCAGGAACCTCCTCAAAAAAGTCTTTTTAGTCCTCGCAACTATTGAAGACCACTATAAGAGCACTTGGCTTGGTCATATGGAGAACCCTGATCCCTCTGATCCAGATTACACACAGCAATGCCAAGGGCATCTCATCGCTTGGATCTTGCTGTGCCTTTCAGGAAGTATCCCAAAATAGGTCTACACGTGACACACTGGGCAGCTGAGAAGATATGTGCGGGATGAATACTTGCTGGTAATATTCATCAATTGACTTGACAACTACTGGCTTCATCATCTGAATGATGGCAGCTCAATCAAAAACTACACAGGTAGCATCAAGGACTTTGGTCTGAGCAGGAGACAAGTCCTCTAGGCATGTCATAAAGTCACTCTTGGTCTCATGCTTAAAGAAATCCAGGTTTCCATATTTCGTTTGACAGCTAGAGTCGTAAGAACAGCTCGACATCCTTACTTTTTTTGTCGATGATCCAACAAACCATTTGAACCGATTGCGGTAGATTGTGTCATAATTGGGCTTTGTTCTCTCCATAAGACATTCATTTGTGAATGCTTAGAACTTAGAGTTTTGGCTAATCTTCCATGCCTTCTTAACAATTCCACTGCCGATGGATCCGCAGTCTCTTTGTGTCATGGACAAACTGGTTTTCACTCTCCTCTTTGAATGGGTTCCCCAGTTCTTCCATTACATTGAGGAGTGAGCAGACATCTTTCCTAAATGCTTTCTTCACACTTGCTGCCTGGTCAAGATGGAGCACCTAATCCCATCATTCTATGAGCTGATGTGCATCTTCAAAGTCCTCAATCAGCTCTGCAATCTCATGGTCAGCTACCATCCATCGCCGGAGGGCACTAGGGCAAGCATTATTTTGCTCATGTGCTTGATCGATAGGTATTACTGAGAAGACCCGGTTGGTCTTCTGAATGGTGGAATTGCCAGCATTAAATTCTCTGGCAACATCTGGATGTCTTGTTTGTAGTTCAGTCATGTCATGTCATGGAGATGAGCTGGGATCCAGCGGGCATAGTTGTTATGGTCCAGAGCAAAGAACCAGGGAACGAGATCTGTCAGCTTCGAGGTAGTCCGGGGATCAGCAGGGGCTACCGTGAACCCCCCACCCAGATTCTACATTTAGGGTACCAAAATGTTCCTTAGGATGTCCTCTTTCAGAAAAAGAACTACCTCATTTGCATAAAACAAAATGGCCGCCAGCACACAAAGAAAAACAGAATTTCATATCTCGTCTGGAAGTTGACACATCTGAGTACTTTAAAGGGCTAAATCATGGTTTTCAGACATAATAAATTCAGAAATACACTTTATTTTACAATAACACATTAATTTATAGGTATTTCAGCATTTTACGAAGTACACAGTCCAAAGTCTATGGATCGTAGAAATAAATCTTTGATGTAAGTATGTACATATATATATCGTTAGAAAGAGAATTCCCAACGGTGTATGTTCCCAATGTGTATCTGTTGGGCTTAAAAGGTCACAGACCAAAACGCGAAGCTAAGTATTCAGATTTTACGAGAAAACTTCAAGTCCACAGTCGTAGAATTAATTCTTGATGGAGGTAAAAACAAATATGTATCGTTCGAAAGTCCGGGCACTACGGTACATGGTGAATGAGGACTGCTGCAGGGATCGCACATAGACCAGTAAACACAGCTTCAATGCCATGACTGTTGCCCAATACTGGAATTGAGGGCTGCTCCATTCCCTCTTTGAGCACCATTTGTCAAACCCCTCATTTTCTATATCTCTGTCACGGATATTGTATGCCCGACACTGCAGGATGTATAAAGTAGCTGCTGTGAGTTGGTGGGCACATCGAGTGCAAGCAACATGTGCCGCATGCAATCATCGAACTCACATCCCTTTTGGCTCGGGAAACATGATTTTCCGTACAAGCTGCTCTGCCACTTGAGTTATGAGAGCCTTAAACTTGTGAGTGAGTACTTTATTTGGCTTTCAGGATTACTAGTATATAGATTATGTCCGTTATTGCATGTAGTTCCAATGGGATAGGAAAGTTTGACCAACCGCCGGTGGCCATCTTGAAAAATGCCTGCCACGGCAACCAGGGGGCGAATTTGTGATGGCCCAATATCCAGTCGTGTTCCTTAATATATCTATTAACAAATTTGCCATATTTGGTGCTTTCATCACAAAATGAACAATTGTCTTGATATGTTAAACTATGCCGCCCCACTTTAAGGAATTAACTAATCAATATATACAGGTATACCCCATCTTTCGAAAGACCAAAATTAGCACAGGTTTGAGAAGCGAAGAAGCAATTAACAATATTTTATATAGAAACAGTTTTGAGCGTTCCCAGACCCCAAAATGACGTTCTGCTATATCTACCTGCCTCGGTGTCGAAAGTCTATGTTCGTTGTTTACAGTGGCTGGTGTGGAAGGCTTGAAATACGCCAGTCTGCTGGATTACTTTAACCTCACGTATTATTCGATCGGACAATTCTTTGAAGGCACTCAAAACATTCAGCAAACCTGCCCTAAATCCATGTTCCCTTTCAAAATTAAAGTCATACCTTTTTGCAATCATTGCAACATTGTCGGTCGTAGCGAATAACTCGCGCGAGGTTATTATTTGTGTCTTGTACAGCTCAATATATTTTCCTTATAAATTAATGGTAATTGCTTCTTCGCTTTACCCCATTTCGGCTCACGAACGGTTTCGTAGGAAAGCTCTACTTTTGGATAGCAGGAGAAACCTGTACACTCATGTAGATATAGGTATAAATACAACTAGAGTATTATGCACATATATACAAAGATCTCTCTCCCTCTCTCTCTCTCCCTCTCTATCTCTCTTTCTCTCTCATACACATATAGACAGATATATAGATAGATTAGATAAACATGAACAGACTGAGATAGATAGATAGATAGATAGATAGATAGATAGATAGATAGATAGATAGATAGATAGGTAGCCCACAGGAAGTATCTAAAAAAATAAATAATACAGTACCTTTTGCTTTTAGTATCATGTTACATTCCAGCAATCTATCTTTTATTTTGACTGAACATTATCCGATAATGTTCCCTATTTGCGTACATGTGTTTTTTTGTTTCCTTTTGTATATGTTCTTTTTTTCATTATGTCTTTTTGACTAATAGTGATTTATTGGCGTTGTCGTGGCAGTAATCAGAGACCCGAACAACCGCAACTGATTTCTTGCATTGTTGCGTGATTACAAATGAATGAACATCCGGCGTTTCTGCTTCCAATCCTTCACTCTCAAAGTCGAACCCATTATACGATTATGAAACGTTCATTTTCTGAAAAGCAATGTCACCCGGTTTTTGGCAGGAATAAAATGTTGTTATCCTTTTGATACAATTGTATGTTCTATGACCCACATTCGAAGTGGAACAATATGGATTTGCGAAATATAGGTATTAATATGGATTTGTGAAATAGGGGGTAAAGAAAACGTTTTGTTAAATTTCGTTTGAAGTTTTCAGATCAATCATTTTCATTATTCCGTGAATTATTCGGATGGATGTCCTCATCTTTACTGCTTTTTTTTCATGACATTTTGTCCGATACGTTTTCCAGCCTTCCACAGGCGTCAAAACCTTGTGCCCACGCAAGAAATATAAACGAACGTGTATCTAACAGAAAAAAAAGAAGCATGGAGGCTCATTTCTTATACGAAAGCCTTTACTGAATACTGGCTTTCATGCGGAATTCCTTTTCACTTGTACAGTTTTTTACAAACTCATATGTCCCGCTTCTATCATCTTACGCTTTATGCAGTATGGTTTCTTGTTTGTGATATTGGCATAATTTGTGAGGGTTCGTACCCTCTTTTCCCTACTATAAATGATCTGCCATGACCGATTTTATTATCTCGTTTTGATTGTGGCTTTTCGATGTATTTCAAGTCTAATTTTTAGAGAGTAGTGAAGAAACGGGTAACACCATATAGGCCAAAACGTCATCATAAAAACAAATAAAGTTCAAGGATATTACTCATACTAAAAAGTATAGAAAATACAACAGCCAAAACAAAGATGAAGATATCTATCAAAT
>VCCN01000741.1:684079-694084 GCA_006491835.1 Architeuthis dux | reverse complement strand
AAAGACATTTTTATTAGGAACATATATTTGTTCGGCACCGATGTTACTCTATTAAAAATAAAGAAATAAGCGTCGTGCTGGGATCGAACCCGTATCCACCTTGTAAGCACGATGCACGGCGCTCATTTATTTATTTATTTATTTACACGATTTAGGCCACTCGCTTTGCCACCGATTAAAATCAGTTTTACTGTAGGGTCAGATTTTCAAATGTTATATAGCAATGTTCCTGTTATATAGCAAGTTTGTTTTAGTTTGGAATTATGTGTGTGGTGGGGGGAGTACATATAAAAAGTGTATTAAAAGCTGGGTTAGGTGGCGAGGAGGATATTGTCGGTTGGGAATTCTTTTTTAAAGGGGGAGTGGGAGTAGTGTCGATGTGTGGTGAAGAGGGCTAGTTTGATTAAAAACTGGTAGAGTACCTGTCATAAGTATTTGAACAGACATTTTGCTTCTGCTAGGTTTGAGAGTTAAAAACAAGAACATTACGCAAGGAGGACCGCAGATTATTGCAATCGATACAACAAGGTCTGCATTTTGTCATGTTTTCTTGTTCTGAACGCTACATTTTTTGGGAAAAGTCTTTTTTAATAGAATTCATTTTTTAAATGAAAATAAAGCAATTTTTCTTTTTCTATAATTCTAAAATCTTGTTCAAAATATATCAAGGAGATTGAAAAAGTGAACTCACATTGCTATATGGAAGAGTTGCCAAACTAGTAATTTAAAATCATTTTCTCTCCCCCCCCCCCAATGAAATATGAATACCGGATTAGTTCATAGTGGTGTTTTAGTGATGTTGAAGTGAAAGAGATGTTCGGAATAAATGCGGTGGTGTGGTGAAAGAAACAATTAAGAATGGTTGGGTTAGTGAATGCGACTAGCTAAGTTAAAGTTAAAGATAGTAAAGAGCAGCACCTTCCTTACACACTAATTGTGACCGTATGCCGTATTTCTCTATTATATTTGTAAAGGTATCAATGAAAATATATCAAAACAGACTTTTTGTTCAAATACTTATGCACATTACTTTCTAAAGTGTATTGCTGATAAGTATTTGAACAAGCACAAAATCTGTTTTTTATTGCTTAAGATTACAGGGGCCATTATGGATTTTGAACAGGGGGGGGGGTCCAAATTAACTCACTAGTTTGGCAACTCTTCCATACATCAATGTGAGTTCACTTTCTCAAACTCCTTGACCGATTCAGAACAAGATCTTAGAAGGATAGGAAAAGAAAACATGCTTTTTTCATTTAACAATTTAATTCTATTGGAAAAAACATTTTCGAGAAATCTAACATTCAGAACCACAAAACATGATTAAATACATGCCTTGTTATGTTGTTTGCAAAAAGAACCTGTTCTTCTTATGTAATGTTCCTGTTTTTAACTCTCAAAACCAAGCGATTAGAAGCAAAATGTCTGTTTGTTCAAATACTTATGACATGTACTGTATACATCGCAGTGCATACAACCATGTTGACTGCTTTAAATTTGACTTCATTTATTTACTTTGCGTTAAGGTGGATATACATTGTTCAACATTGGATATACAAACTCATAATGCAAATTGGGAAATCATATTTCTAATAGAAAATTGACGATTTTCCGGACAGGTCATCGTGACCGCCCAACTTTTTTACAATAGAGGCTATGTAACACAGGAACTAACAGAATAGACGAGGACTCAGCACTTGGCTAGAGACTGGAGTAGTAGCAGACAAGCAGATGCAGTTGTGGGATGATACCAGCAACTGTGGGTTCGTGTCACTGGGATAGCCTAAGACAGTGACGGTGCACACTCAAGTAGTGGAAGCAAGTTTATAGAGATGACAAGCGTAAAGAAGTTTGGTCTTAGAAGCGCACGTGGGTGTTCGAATATAAGACAGAAGATTGGAAATAAGATAAAAGATGTGGAGCTGGGGACTGCCATTTTTGTGTCTTTTCTCAAGTTCTATCTTTCCCTCTGTTGTCTAATCTTGTTCGTTGTCATTATATAAAATATATTGCTCCCGTGTGGGCTCAATAACTGTTCTGTATTCCAATCGCGCTAATCGATCATTGACAACTAGATATCGAACTTTGATTTATAGATACCCGCCTGCAATTATACAATAGGTTGACATTTTTATTGTTATTTCTATTCTGACCTTAGTATGGAACCGTTGCCAACCCAACGCAATAAGGTTATTGTTTTTCAAAGAATGGCATTTTATTAAGTAAATTCCCACAGGGAATTAATTCTCTTGTCATAGAGAAAATATTAATACCAGCACAAGTGCACAACCTATGAAGCGTTACGTCTGTATTTGAAAGCTTTGCCACTAAGACTTGCTAACTGTTTTTTAAATCCGTTCAATTATTTTTTTAATAAATAATAATAATACAGATATTAATAACAACAACAATATAAACAGTCAAGTGTAATATCTTTATTACGATTACCATAAGAACAACTTATCCGCCCTTTCTCCCCATCAGTCAAATAATATATACTATGAATCTGCTTGTTACGATTACGTCCATTACGGTCTGACTGGTATATTGGTCCAAAAAAAGTCAATAACGGGGAAGAGAATTTTGGAACTCGGGAATTTGAATGAAGATGTGTTTTATAATGCGTGTGTTGTTAACTAGAATTTGGCGTATGGGTGTGTGTTTGTTTAAATGGGTGCAATTAGCACTTAGATCAGAGAGGTGGCAAGTGAAACGGCGAGATAGAGTGGTAGTAGTCTGGTCATATATGTATGGTTCATGGTGGTTGTATGTATGTGTTTATGTACATGTATGTATATATATATATATATATATATACATATATATGTGTGGTGGATGAGACTATATATATTCCCGTACAAAGTCTAACGAGCCGAATGAAGGTGAGCAATATAGTATTGCCCCAATCTCCCAAGTGATCAGCCACCACAACAAGCCCATAGTAAAATCTATGTATGTATGTATATATGTATGTATGCACGATACATACATACATGTGTTTTATTGGTACATGTAATGCTACATGCATCTGCATGTACGTATATTTAGTGCATCTTTTGTTAACCGTGTCTGATCATGTATAATAGCGAGTTCGATCCTCATTGAGAGACCTTTTATGCTAAGCTTGTCCCAGACAAAGCAAGGTTTAGTAAATATATATAAATATGTTTGACCAGTATATTATTATTATTATATGTTTTGGTGTGCCAACTTCACAAGCCATTGAAAGTAAACTGTTCTTGTAATGTGGCGTGGCTTTCATATTATTCACAATTGACCACACAAAAATCGACACAAGCATTAAATTACATACAACTCCACACGCCGATATTTCCACTCACACTAATAAATATCCGATTACACAAGGCTAGGAAAAATAGAAAGGAAAACGTGTATACATTTATACATAAGCACACACTTATTTGAAAGTAACTTGCTCATCGTTTATATATGCACATTCTAAACCGTCCCCCGCGTGCATGTCCAGTATGACACATCACCAAGGTAACAAGTCGACCGAGACGCGGAGAGGGGACACCATTGTCATAAACACGTGCACGACAGCCCTGTTATTGTGTGCGATTACTGATAAAATGATTTCGTCTCGGTTCTGTTTGTTTGCGATTACACACGAAGCAGAATGGGGTGCAGACTCACTACCAAGCCTGTCTCTGTGCAGCAGAGCCGGCCAACCCCAACTTTTTGCACCCCTCAGATCGACATCAGCTACCAAATAACTAGCAGTGGACCCTAGGGAATCAGGTAGTGCTTAATATCTGTTCAGAGAAAGTGTAGGGTGTAGGTCTTGCCACTGGTCGGGGTGAAGTGGGGAGATTAGTACTTGACAGCAAAGTAGAGAGAGTGAGGGGGCGATATAGCTGAGTTATGGTTGGGAAGGGTGGATGTGTAGTTAAATGAAGATGGAGGGGGCAAGGTTTTCAGGGTTAGGAACAAATGGGTTTGGCTGTGAAAAGGAGGACGGGAGAGAAGGAAACGAATAGTTGGGAACGATGCAAATGGAACGGAAGAAGAAGAATCGAAAGTGAAAGTGAAAGGCCTATCAGGAGAAGTTGAGCTGACATAGATGGACGTGGAAAAGGGTTAAAATGGCCAAAATAATCTTCTTTACTAGTTTTTTTTAAGAAGACAAATGACTTTTCTCTTTATTTTTTAAGACAAATAAATTAAACAGGGAAATCTATCAAAACCAAATAGCGTGTATGCCTTGGGTTTTAATGCTAAAGTTTTCGGCGAAAAATTGCAGGTCGACCTATACACGAGAATTAATTATGTCCGTTATACTAAAATCAGTGCATAATGAGACAGACTAGAAGCAACTCTTAGCATCAGATATGAAAAATATTTACAGTAGAAACATAAAACATGTAGCAATTAGTAATGAAAAACTGTGCATTGCCTTCAGCAGATGAAGCCAACCAATTTACAGTATACAGACTTACCGTTCAACGCTCTTTCATGGAGTCTCTGTGGTAGTTGCTACTTCGACCTAGTTGTTCATACCATATAGAGCTGACATTCTCAACTTCTTTTTCTTCTTGCCACCACCCCTTTGAGAGATCTTCTCGGGTTCCAGGCCCCCTCTCAAATAGCGATTCAACGCGAACATTTAGTATTATTTCAGTCTATAGTGCCCCCCCCTCAAATATGTCAGGGCTCCCGAGAACGCTATGTGCCCCCCCCCGTTGAGAATGAGAATGGCTGATATATACGTAGTATCAAGATAGCCATAGGTCTTCGGAAAACAATTCAAAACCGTTTCGATAGTTTTACGTGTAATATTATAACTTATGACCTCCTAATCGAAGAAAGCCTAAGTGGGTAAGGAAAACAAAATGATATAAAAGAAAGTTTAGTGCGGTTCGTTGATGGAGAAAAGCTAGAATTATTTGACCAAGAAGCAAGGATGCCACGATATACACGAGGTCGATCTGCATTGGGTAGATGAGAGGGAAACAAACAGGAAACGGAAAGAATTATGTAATTAGACCGCTCTAGTTAGTCAATCAGTAGAAACTGTCACGTGACAAACGTATTTTGGCAGCATGACGTGTTGAAGGTGATCAATTAAAAAAATTGAAAAAGAGGTGATCAATGAATAAGTTACTACTCTCGCCTTTTGTTGGGCGGTGATCACTACAAGTTTGTTGGCGAAGAAGATAGAAGGAACGTTTGCTCAAAACTCCAGAACTGAATAAGGCATGGAGATAAAGACGAACGTAAAACGCCAAACTTGATTTAAAAGTGGAACTGAGCAAAAGGTGAAAGAAAAGTAATTTTAAATCTAAATCTGTCCATATATCCCCCACATGTCTTTCTTTCTCTTCTCCCTCCCTGTTTCTTCCTCCTTCCGATTTACAATGCAGAGTTTCAAGGCAGATTATCTAACCTAGCAAGCCCATCGTAGTTCTTATGCTTAGCTTAATCTGACACAAGGCCATGATTTACCCAGTGAAGATCGGACTAACTGTATTGCAGGTGTCCTATTTACTAAGCATAGTTTAGTCCGATACAAAGCTACAGTAAGGCAGTACCTAGTCAGGATCAAACCCACAACTCTAGGGAATTAGACAGCAAGGTGATCTTGTTAACCATCGCGTTACGGTAGGCGCTGAAAGCTGAGAAGGTTTATCGTCCAACCAGAAGCGTACCTAATGATTTTTGTATTGGGGTGGGGGGCACAGGCCTCTAATTCTCCGCCAAAATGGGCATGCAGGACTCTAATTTACCGATAGAGTGGGCGTGCAGGCCAAATAAAGGAAGAAATTTGCAGTCAGAAAGACTATGGGGGGTACAGCAACCCCCTCACCCAAAAAACCTTTCAGTACGCCCCTGCCAACCATGTATTTTACAGTTTTTATAAGATGGTTCATTAAAATTTATTTTCCCTTTTTCTTTTTCCTTCCTTTCTTTTTCCTTCCTTTCCTTTTCCTTTCTTTCTTTTCCCTACTTCTGAAGCAGTTTCCTCGGGATGTTTACTCATATTTTCCCGCCTGTTCGCCATTGTTTTGACAGATTTATTCAAAATGGCGTCGATAAAAGTTTGGCGAAAAAAAACCTCAACGGTGGAACTCGATGTTAAGAATTATTTTTCTTTTACAACATTGTTATTTCTCTCCTTGCTTCACACTGAGATGCATCTAAAATATTCCCCTTCTTTTTATCACCCGAGGCTTATTAACTTGGACAAAAATTGCATCTTGAAGTGTTAATAGGTCTTCGAGTTGTGCCTTAACTGTCAAAGCTGGCCGGAATACATAGCTTCATTTTGTTTTGTTTATGATGGTTGACCGATTTTAGCATTTGAGAAAAACTGTGATTTTTGTTGTTTTATTAACACTAATTTTAAATAAGCGAAATGCTTCAAATCTGAGTTAGAATTGTCTACTATTCTTTGCCAGAGAATATAAAATAGATATTTAAATGTGCTGACGTTATCAGATATCCATTTTCAAATAATAAAGAGAGGATTCACTATAAATATCTTAACCAAGACAAGTATGACGTATGACTCTAAACATGGAGCCCTTAGTAAAGAATACAAACGACCTCTTAGATATAAAGAGATTGAGATCAATGTTGACGTAGATAGATAGATAGATAGATAGATAGATAGATAGATAGAAAGAAAGAAAGAAAGAAAGAAAGAAAGAAAGAAAGAAAGAAAGAAGTAGGAACAGATAAGGATAGAAAGGCAAACCCACCGTTTGCATATTCCATTTGTTATATAAGTGTTTATGGTGTTCTCCGTTTAATAAATCAATTAATTTTACGTAAACAAATAACTTCTCCCATGTCCCAGCGTTGCAGGACTGAAATGTATTTTATATTTTTAAGTAAGAAAAACCTTTTGAAATATTTATGGTCATAGTTGGAGATGTGGTTTATAAACATCTTCGAACCGAATTTCATTTCTTCAAAATTTGAGAATAAAAAAATAAAAATTCAAACCAAGCAAAGAACTTACCAATACACGATGCGCCATATTCAAGTGTTGCTGACTTTGGCTCTTCTCCTTCGTCGCCACTGCTTATACAAGGAAAATAATTATTTCACTTCACTTCAGTTAATTAATAAATTAATTAGGCCCCTCATTAATAAGCAGCGAGTGAAAAGTTGGAGACTCCTTGAAGCGAATTTCTAAAACTCCTTCGATTGTCTCGTGTTATTTGTCGGCAAGTGATTGTGTGGGTGGTGGAGGGAGAGGACTATTATGGGAAGAGGAAGTGTTCTTTATCAGCCTCCCCACGACGGCAGATGTGGGAAGAGGAAGTGCGGAAGATGTGGATTCTAAAAAGTCAAAGACGACAGCACAATAATACATATACCAGATTGATACAAAACAAATGTATGGTAATAATGGAAATTTTGATGAAGATAATGATTAATACTACTACCACTGTTATTCCTATTATTAATAGTAATAGAATTTGTAGTAGTAGTAGTAGTAGTAGTAGTAGTAGTAGTAGTATATTTTGTATTTATAGCAGCATTATATTTTGCGTGAAATTCCACAGTGAATCTTTCCGTCTAAATTTCTGAGTAGAGTAATTGTTGTTGTTGTTGTTGTTGTTGTTGTTGTTTTTTTTTGTTTTTGTTGTCGTATTCGGTAATGCTCTCTGAATTTCAAATTTCGAACCGAACCGAACTCTGTATTCAATCCATCAGGTAGACTGTAGTTTACTTAGTGGTCGTGTGTCGTGAGTCGTGAGTCCCTGTGTCAAGCAGTGGAATCTATATACTCCAGTAGAACGAGCAGAAGTGGCATGGATACCAATAATAAACCTCTTTGGTGGCCCATACCTATTCTTAATGATGAAGATTTATCGATAGCAGTGGCCAACAACCCACTTTCTGGGTACTTTGGGGCTTCAACACCGATCATATCACAACATTACAAAACAATAGAAAAGATTAAAAAGTTGAAAATGGATCTTACACATGAACCGAATGAAATGTTCCATGATAGTGCCTGGCCTTACACCTGTCAGCTGACTGTATCTAAGCTTAGAGACTAGGGATATGAAGTCTTGCAGGATCCACCATATTCACCTGCGATTTCTCCAACAGTTTATAATCTTTCCAAGCATTGTGAACTTCATATCAGTAATAAAAGGTTCAATAAGAGGGAAGCCATAATTCGTGCTTTTACTGAATTTGTGACCACTAAACCTAAATAATTTCATGAAGATGTCGTATTATCTTTAGTGGATCGTTGGAAAAGGGTTATTGCTTCAAATGGACCACATTTTGATTAAATATTTACCTTTTTTTGTTGTTTATATGAATCCTTTATCTTATTCAAGAAGAAATTACCATTGATTGACACGAGAAAATTTGTTTAGCGTTCCCAAACTGCCCAAACAACTTCAATATCTGCCTGCCTGGATGTCGAAATACCACAGTACTATACTTGATTGCTTAGCTTCACGCATTTTATATCATACAGTTCTTTGTAAGCATTCAAGACATTCCCAAAATCTGTGCTAAATTAATGTGCCCTTTCAAAATTAAAGTCATACTTTTCTGCGATCATTGGAGCACAGTCAATCGTAGCGTAATCTCACGCAGGGTTATTTTGGGGTTCTGGGAACGCTCAGATTTTCCCCATATAAATTAATCGTAATTTCTACTTGGCTTGACGCCATTTCGGCATACGAATGTTTTTATAGGAATGCTCTACATTCGGATAACGGAGGAAACCTATATATTTATGTTGGGTACAGGTAGTTTTTAGGATACAGCAATATTAACTAAATGTCCGCAAGTAATATTCAGGCAAACAGTTATAGGATATTTTGTTTAATAAAATAAGTAATAGTTTAACTTATGTAGTAATGACATAAGTGATATTTGTAATAAAATAAGTAATGTTTTAATTTAATTTATACATTTCATCCTGTGACTTTTATTTTGGTCACACTAACTCGTAGACTTTATCCAAACTATGGTCTTCTTGGTATAATAGAGTGGGTCATTTTTTAGTGATGTTTGGGATGGAAAAGTGTGCATTTATAGCGGGACTACGGCATATAAACAGAAGAAAGGAATACTTGGCGCCTTTTGTCGGAAAGCGTACTTTGTTTTCGTAAGAAACGATCAACGAAAACAAGTCCATAAATAAGGAAGTTGGGCCTTGAACTGTGAGGTCGACGACCATCGCAACTAAATCAAAGGTCTGCTGTCGGCCAAATGCCAGACGTTTTTGACAACGTAGTGACAGCCGACGTGGACTGTTTTCGTTTTAAACCCTTCTGAGTTATCATTTTGACCAGACAACAAAGAATGATGAAACAGTGTGCGTCGTCATGTAAATACAACGGTTCGTAAATATAAATATGGTTGGCTTAAGTTTACACCTAGTAGTAAGTGACTATAGTTTCAGCTGTAAAAACAAAACAGCTCATGCGTGAAGAAATTAAATCGAAAGATTTTCCGTCGCATTCAACACTGCTTATCATTTTCTAAGAACTTTTGATAACTTCAAATACAAGAAGTAGTAGTAAAAGTAGCAGAAGAAGTGTAGAATAAGTAGGATACATAGTGACTTCCATGACCAAGATGTTACAGACATTGCTACAGGAAGATATAGGTTGCGAGTTCGGGTTTTGTTCGAAACCATGTCTTAAAGTGAAACTAGTTGTTCAATTCGTTGTGGATCAATAAAAAAAAATATCATTTATATATCCGCTCTACCCTAGGTATCGAGCATTCTCCGAAAACTACGGTCTACTGAATTATGTTGGCACCATTATGTGGCATTTTGATAACTATGGTTTACATATACATGTTTGTTGTTTGGATGTGAGGGAATCCGACAGAATGGTGGATATGATTAGACAATTTTGAAAAGAAAGATTAAGAAAAGCATGTTACGTCTCAAACATGTTTATTATCATGAATATAAATATTTATGCATTTCGTCGCTGCGAACAACGTCATCAAAATAAATTTGAACATAGCAGAGTCGTGCGATAATCCATGTGG
>VCCN01000741.1:624088-642247 GCA_006491835.1 Architeuthis dux | reverse complement strand
TACCTGTGTGTTTGTATACTTATTACACCTTACCTGTGCACAAATGTTGACCTCCTCTTCATCCTTTCTCTCAAACATAGATTTTATTTTAAATTTTACTCTACACACGCAATCTATTTATTTTACAGTTATATGTACCTCTTTGTATATACAGGAAAGCCATAAAAGCCATTAAAATGAAGAAAATCAGAATAAAAGAAATAATTTCAGATAGATTTGAAATTGCATCACTCAGGAGCTCATATTTCATGAACGACGCATGAACCAATGAGGATAACAAAACTCTCATTTTTAGTCTTCTTGCTAACGTATTTTACTTCCAATTCTCTTCCATGTTGTATTAAAATACGAGCTGTTGAAGTATACGATGCGAGTTTACTTCGCGTTCGAAACTACATACTTCTTTATTCTGACACCCCACATTTAAAAAAAATCACAATCGAAGGATGTATTGGTTAAAATGTTAAGACACAAGGCAGCAAAAGGATTATACTTTTGTCAAAATTAATAATAAAATGTATATACATATGTAATAAAATAAATATCTCAGAATCTCAAAGTAGCTTAACTGTATTTATATATCTTTATTCTAAGCAGGCCGAGGCGCTGACTAACATACACACGTACTTAACACACGAACAAGAAGCCTATGTGAAAACATGCTTCAGGTTTTATCTATTTATTTTTTATTTATTAACTTATTTTCTTATTTGTTTCGTGCAGCACAATCCCATATATTATATCAGTTTTCATTATTCCTCACACCGACCGCCTAAACCTTCCTATTTTTTTCTCTTTCCGACTCCGTCGTCATAGAGTGAACCGACGGCCGCCAACAGCGATACAAGTCCAGAGACGTCACCCACCTGTTGTCTGTATTTTTGAGCTTTCTTTTCTTTTATTCCCGATTCAAAAGAAAAAGAAAAAGCATTGAAAAACAACTAGTGAAGCAACAAGTTTTTTCCCCAACAGGCCCACATGCCAGTCGGTTTGTCGGTCCCGTGACAAGCAGAGACGATTACTGTCGCCAAAAGAAGGGCGACAATACTGAAAATTTTTGTCGATTTGGGAGAGGGGAGGGTTTCTTTTATTTTCTTTCTTTCTTTCTTTCCGGCTTTTTCTTTCTATATCTTTCGAACTTTCTTTTTATATAAAACATTGTTCGCTTGCCTTTACCGTCCTTATTTTTCATATTATCTTATTTTTCTTCCACCCTCTTTTTTTTCTTTCTTTCTTTTTTCTATCTTTCTTTTTTCTATCTTCTTTCCTTCAACATTTTTACATTTTCTTTCTCAGCGTTGTCTTGCTTTTCCCTTATCCTTCTTTTCCTTCCTTCTTTATTCCTGTTATTTTTTTCTCCCAATTTTCCTTCTTTTATTCTCTTTCCGGTTTTTCCCAGCCTTTATTTCAGTATTTCTTTCTGCCATCGTCTTCTATATTCTTACTCTACAATATACTATCTCTCTCTCTCTCTCTCTCTCTCTCTCTCTCTCTCTCTCTCTCTCTTTCTCTTCGTATCTATCTGAAATATATTTGAGCACTGAGTTATATACTTAATCTCTTGTCATAACATTCCAAATCTTTTTTAATGTACACCTGACGAAAACAATGAATCGGCAGAAACGTTGCGGTAAGAGTCCGAATTAAATCTAGAATATATAGATGTTATGTATCTATTGTAACCCGTTCGTGCCTAACTATCTGGTAGCCATCTCAGTCTGTCCATGTCAATCTCAGTCCGTTCTGTTCCTATCTGTCTCGGTCTTTTGATATCTATCTCTGTTTATATCTTAGTGACTTCTTATCCGTCTATTTCAACCTGCTCATCTTTATGTTGGCCTGTCCCTATACAGCAACACCTTGAATAGTGCGGTTTTGATTAGTGCAAGTTTTGGTGTAGTATGGTTAAGATATTGCTGTACACATTGATGTAACTAAGTATAAACTGGAAAAAAAACATTAAATTATAAGACCTTGAACAGTGCGGTTTTGAACAGTACCTGTTGGAACTAATTAACCGCACTAATCAAGGTAAACTGTATTTCTATTTATCTATATAAGTCTACTCATGTTTACTTCAGTGTATCCGCTCTCTCTCTCTGTTAATATCTATCAATATCAGTCCGTTCATATATATGACTGTATCTACGTATGCCTCAGTCTGTTCGTATCTGTCTATGTTCGGACAAAAATGTCCTTATACTTAATCAAACCCCTTTTCTGTTCATCTCTCTGTATCTAATTCTGTCTCCCTCTGTCACTGTTTCACATGCACACACTCAGTTATGTGTACGCACACATGCACCCACATCACCCGACGTCTTACCCTTAGGCCAGATCCGAGGCCTACATTTCTCAAACGTAAACTGTCTGTTCAGTATTTTCTAATTCTAAATCAATTTAACTGCCCTAATTTCATTTGCTCTTTTTGTACACGCAAACATTGAATGCATTTTTTTTTTACCCCGACACATACCGTCACCCTCTTTTCACTTTTTGATCGGCCATCTTGCTTCGGGCTGGCCTTGTCTTACTCCAACCGACATAAATTCCTTTATCATGTGACGATACCTTCTTAAATCTTATTCATTCACTTGTCAATGCGTATTTTTTATATATATTTTTCGGTTAATACTTGAAATTCACCATATCGTGGAAATGTCGTTTTGCATTGGATTTTTAAACATGATCATTTGAGCCGGGACGAGAAGTAACCACTTCCACCAAGTAGAAAAGATTATTCAATGATTCTTTGCGACTAATCCTGATCTTTGTTGCTTTATCACAAGCATTTCGGCGATTGAATAGAAAATCCAGACGAAAATTAGTAGGAAATATTCATCAAATTCTTTATGGCAGTCATTTTAAGTATCACAATTAGTATTTTGGTAAATCCAGTTATTATGTGAGAAGTAATGCTATACAGCGGCGGAACCAGGTGTGTTGCCAACTCAGACATTTTGTTTCGCGCTAAATCAAACTAAAAACATAGTCAGACATTTTATGATCACCTAAATTGCTAAAAATAGCAATGATTGCTAGAGAAATGGTGCTAAAAGCGTTAAAAATGGAGCTGCTCGTTGGACCTTTGCACTAAATTGGCAACACTGGGTTCTGGTCAAGTTTTCAGTTGGGATTCAGGGATGAAGCGTCTGGATGCTGGCGTATTTTAGACATTCTGAAGTGTCTAGAATTGAAATGTTGTGCCCATGTTTAGGTGGTTTGGAAATGGCCAGAGCGTGAAGATGTAATCTATACAAGACATTATTAGTGTGAACGAACCTACCGCACTTGTGCCAAAGGTGGAGAAATATTGTTAAATGACACTAAGCAGTAAATAAGTAGTTATTAGGTTTAGTCTGAAATAGTTTTAATTTACAATACAAACATAACAAATAATAAAAACGTGAAAATAAAACTGTATTCATGACATAACATGAGAAAAAAAGAAAAATTTAGTCCTAGTTTGTGCTGCTCTATTTAAGAGACTCTTGAAGATAATGGGAATTTTTAAATGATATACAGATAGAATGGGGCATAATTGGTCAGAGGGTTAGGGTTTTAAGGCCTATTTCTTTTTAACTTTGAAAATGTTGGTACTATATGTCAATTTGTAAATAAGAGCTATAATGTTCTAATCCACGATATGACATACATGCAAGTGAATATGTGTTTGTGGCATGTATACACACACGTACATGCCGTGTGTATACACACACATAGATGCAAAATACACACACACGTATTTCGCATTTCCGATAAGTCTTGCTGTCGACAATTTGCAACATATATATCTAAGTTTTGTTAAAATGTAACCTTTTGGTGAGGTATCACGTTTTTGTTTTAAATTTATAGTTATTTCTGTCTTCCTGCCGGACTAGCCTCACCTCACCACGGGTTTCTCTTCATTTTTGCACGAATTACAAGGGTCGGTCTTGAAGAAGTTGTGCAGGTTCAGACCCCCCGGCTCCACGGCTGGTGCTATATGATTATATTTTACAAGTAGACCTATACTAAAACTTTATTACATTTCTGAAAAATCTTTTTATGATAAAAGTTCAGTGAATGTTCCTTATTGAAATAATGATGAATCTACCGTAGAGGTGCCGGGCCGGTAGCCAATCAGTTAGCATCACGGAACAGAGTTCAACTCAGACTGAAACAATTTGCGTTCATTTCACGTTAAGAAGTGCATGAATCCATCTCGTCTTCCCCTAACTATGGATGAATAGCAGGTGAAGTGAGTGACACCACTTCGGGTGCTTTTCGCCTCTACCGCAGACCTCGAAGAACTTCAGTCTAGCCGAGACAAGGGAACGTGGAGGAAACGTAAGTGATGCCCAGATGGGGACGGCTCGCAATATTTATTATTATTAACCTATCACCCTAACCTATTGAAAAGTCATGTTGTCAGATATTCTTCTCCTGTTTATTGGAAGAGAAACAAATGAAGTTTACCTTTTACTAATGTTCAATACATTTAAGTCTAACACAAGCCACAAGCGTGGGGAGCCCATTCAGGATCAAACTACTAATTAGTCTGCAAGAAAAGCAGGTGGCCCAAGTGGGTATTCATTAAGCAGGGTCTAATCTAGTACAAGGCCACATTACTTGGGCTCCCAGTGAGGATCAAACTAGTTTATAGCAACCTTGCTTGGTATTGCTATACTGAAGGCAACAGGCGGTCTAAGTAGGCATCTATTAAGTACAAGAACACAGCATTGGGACATTCAACGAGGATCAAGATTGCTAGCGCATTGGATTGTGATACTATTTGCTAACTATCGCTCTACATCAAGGGTCCACAATCTTGTCGAAGGGCACTTTCACTACTACCAGTAGTGCGGCGGGCGACATTTACCGTTCAAGTCACATTTATATTAGGGCTTAATAATGAAAAACATACATAATAATATTTAATTCCTATTTAAGATGATGCACAAAACAAATTACTGCAAAACAGCAAGTTTTTAGAATTGCTTATATTATTATAGAAAAGAATCAAGGCAAGTTCATAGTTTGACTTAATAATGAACATAATGGGCGATATAGCATGTAGACACTGTAATATAATGAGAATAATACATAAAACAAAACAAATTCAAATAAACTAAAACAAAACTAATAAACCCAAAACATTTTAAAAAGCCCCCATGTGAAAAATGCATAAACAAGGCCATGCAAGAGGGAAATGTTTGAGGGCCATACAAGGGGAAAATGTTTGAGGGCCAAGAGATAACAAAACCGAATGCAGCTGGGGGTTTGGGGCGTTGTAACCCCCCCCCCAATGGGGTCCATGGGCGAAATTTTGAATTTCCTAGCATTTCAGGACCCACATTCCTGGCACTGTAGCAGTCCGAGATTATAAAATATATCTTTTGGCAAAATGCTTTGCCCCCCCCCCCGTGCGGCCCTGATAAAAAAAAGTGATGCCAAACAAGTCTAAATAATTATGATTTTTTTTTTATTCTCATACAAATGTCTTTGGTAATATCAAGGCAAATTTATAGTTGGAATTGATAATGAACATAGCACAAAAGAAATTAAGACGATCTGTATTTTGATTTTATGATAGTCTTAATCGAAAACAGCGATCCGAAAAGCGGTTTTATCTTGAATGCTGCGCTTTTCAGGAAAGGATTTTTTTTCTCTTACAACCGAACACCAAATGTTTTCGTTGGTTACAAATGACTTTAGCACAATGTCATTCTGCAGTTCAAAAATCTCTAGTTAAAGATCTGTTTTTACTTGAATGTCTTCCAATGATTGTAGCGCTATCTGTTATATTTACGTGGCAAGTAAAAGGTTTTAATAAAAAATGTAATCATTGGCTCTATGATAGTAACACATTCAAATCTTTTTTTTCGAACTGCTCCTAAAGCAATTGACGGGTTAAAGTCACTGTCACCTATCATTTTCTTCATATTTTGGAATTGTGTGAAAGTTCATCTTCAGGTGAGAAGTCCATAAACCGAATTTTGCTTTAAATGATTTTATAGAGCCTATCATTCTAGATATATGTTTGCTTTTTCCCTGAAGCTCCAAGTTTAAAGAATTTAATTTTTCGGCGATGTCTGTGAGAAAATTCAAATCCACCAACCAGAGTCGCACAGTTGATCAACGTTTTGATTTCTGGATTGGAAAAAAACATTTATCTCTTGAATTAGGCTTACAAATCTTGCCAGAACTTTGCCTTTACTGAGCCATCGTACTTGAGTCTGTATGTAAAATAAGGTAAGATTTCGGCATGTTTTGGCTTCCTTTTTTCGTGTATTGTTTGGCTTCACAGTCAGGTTTTAATCCGGCAAACTTGCCATGGCCAAACAAAGAGGGGGAAACCGGTTGGGAAAAGTCGTGCGCCCAAAGATTTAAAATATGTAATTGTACCATTAGAAAATTAAAACCAACAATGGTAGTATTAAAAAAATTCTTTCTAAATAATCGTAGTCAGTCTGTGGCGGGCACACGCAAAGGAGTCGGCGGGCGCCATGGCGCCTGCGGGCACAGGGTTGGGGACCGCTGCTCTACACCCTTAAGCGAATTTATGTAAGGAGATTGCTATTTGTTGAATTTGTTTTCTGTTGTTGTTATTTTTTCAAGCTCGACGAAGAAGTGTATTTATAAATTTCTTCGAATGCAAGTTTATTTCTTTCAAATATATACAGATTCAAGTTTTTAAATTTGTTTTAATATTATTGCTATCTCTCTCTCCTCTCAGAAAAATGTACTCACACCCTGTACACGCACACACATAAGTGTTATTCCCAATTTCTATTTGTGTTTCTATCAATCAATTCTACAACTACAAGACCTGTAGTCCGACCTTCTTTTGATCCAACCAACATTTGATCAAAACGTTTCATTCGCACCACTTTAATGTTTGGGTTTCTATCAATTTATTCTACAGATACAAGTCCTGTAGTCCGACCTCCTGACTTTAATCTGTATTCAAATCCCAAACCATTGTAACCTATAGGAAATACACAACTACCTCAACCACAAGCAGACCCTAGGCGCCCTGATAATATTTGTGTAGTCGCGAGGTTTGCGACACCCGTGTGGGGAAGTGTCTGCGCACACGCGTAAACAGGCGCATACCTTGAAATCAAGGAAAGAAAGCTACACGGGATACGCAACAGTTTGTGGAGGCGCAGCAGGTGAAGGAGAAGAAAGGAAAATAGAATGGGGCTTTTTATTAGTTGGGAGAGGGAGAAAATGATGAAAGAATGAGAAAAATAAAAGATAGAGGGAGTGGGCGAGAGAGGGGAGATTAATTAATCCTACATATCTCTCTCATTTGTTTTATTTTCACTTTTTTTTTGTAGGAAAAGAGAATTTAAATAAAAAAGGATGAAGAGGTAAGTAATGCCGTATTTTCTCTCCTGGCTGACAAGAGATAGTGTTGATGACAGGTGCGCGTGCTGGAGTAGATGTAGAAGGGGTAAGAAGGATAGGGTGGAGGGAGCTCGTTAGCAGCAAAGTCGGGGAGAGGTTGGCTGGCTGAGCTCAGTTCAAACGAAGTGAGGGGGGGGGGCAGAACGCAGCACGTGCCGAATTGTTTCCTCTCCCCTGGGTTTTCTTCCCTCCCACCTCTCCTAAATGTTTTACTTATCTCGAATCATTTTACTTTATTTTACCTATCTCCGACACCACCCTCCTGATTCACAACCTCGTTTTCACTCACTTACACATTCTTTTGTTTCCTTTTCTTTTTACCTCTGACTTCAAAAGCCTGTAACCACCCCATCTACTTTTCGAACAGTGCTTCCTTGCAGGTGGTTGGTTCGAAAGAAGCCAGATACGCACGTTCGTTCAGGTGGGCGGGACACACTAGACAAACGTTGCAGGTGGAAAGAAAGACCGGTATATAGGACGGATGTGCGGTTGGGGTATCGTTTTATGGTGTGCCACCGATGAGAGCCATGAGATAAGGCAGACATGAAACCTATACGGTAGAACAAAATTAATGACAATGAACCTGATCTCAACTTGTGTCTTCCAACCTCGAAACATATAAACATATATCATCAATTTATAAACGCACGCTAGACGTAGTGCCGTGAATCAAGCTAATCTTGCAGATTATTGCTACAGTAGTGAGTTCGATCCTCACCGGCTGACTCACTCTTGTGTCCTTGAGTCAAACTAACCTAAGTTTATTAAATATTTTTTTAAAAACACAGACATATACACTGTATGCATTAACACATGAACAACTTATTCGTCGTTCACTTTTCCTTTTTGAGGGTCAAAATTGAGAGGAAACTGTTTTTTATTCGTTATAGGTGTCAATAGTGGAAACTATTTTTTTTCCCATTTTTAGAGGTCAAAAGTGGGGGAAACTCTTTTTCCTTTCCAGGGTTCAAAATTGAGCGGAAACTTTTTTTCACAGAAAGTAATTTATTTTTACAATATCTCATACTCTTAATCAACAATTTTTTAAAAAGGTTTTTTTTACCTGACTTTGACAGCACTATTTTTTGTAATTTTCTTTTACATGACCTCATATTCTGAACACTGCAACTGTTACATTATGTTGTGGGAGGGGGTTCTATTTACGATGTAATTATAATGCTGAATATTACATTCCATCTGTCGTACGAAACCACGTCTTTGAATTCCTTCAGTTACTTTTCTTTACTTCATTGAGAAATCAAAACACGACATTTTTGGTTGTGGTTCTATTTATGATATCTCTTTTCTGCTGAACAGGACCCTCACTTTCGGCCCATTGTACTAAACTACGACTTTGAAGTAATTCGGTTACTTCACTTACTTTACTTCATTGAGAAATAATTTTTTCAGAACACAAATCTTTTAGGGGGTGCTGGATTCTGTTTCCCTCGTAACTATACTGCTGAACTGGACCAACTCGTTCGGTTCATCGTACGAAACTTCAGCTTCGAAGTATTTCGGTTACTTCATTGAGAAATCATTTTTCCAAGACGCAATCTTTTGGGGGGGGGGCGTTCTATTTACCATATAACTGGACCCTTACTTTCTGTACATCGTACGAAACTATGGCTTTGAAGTTTTGCGATTACTGCCCTTTACTTCATTGAGTAATCATTTTTCGTAAACACAATTTTTCATCTTCTTTTTTGCAGGGTGTGGTTCTATTTGCAGGGTTAACTATACTGCTGAAGTGGACCCTCTCTTTCCATCCATCGTACAAATCTACGGCGCCAAAGTATTTCAGTTACTTCCTTTTATTTCATTGAGAAATCATTTCCCAAAACACGGTGAGGGTGGGTCTATTTACGATTTACATTTACTGCTGAACTGGGCCCTCTCTTTCCGTCCATCGTACGAAACTACAGCTTCGAAGTATAATCTTTTCTTTCATTTTGACCAGTTTATTGGGTGAAGTTAGGGTAAACTCGCACTTACTGTTGGTATTGCAGCTATTTTGTTACCCGGGGGACACACCGTTCATACCACTTTCAAGTTTCTATTAGATCTCCAAAATAGCTGTAAATGTATCATCAAAGCGCAATCAGGTAGATCCGGGATGTTACGACTGTTTGGGATGAGGCCCCAATAGTGAGTAAGTGGTCATTCGAAGCTGTAGACCGTCTTCTCCAAGATGTTCGTAAGTTTAAGAAATCTTTCGGTGGTATCACAGTTCTCGCGGGCGACTTTAAGCCGGTCGTCCGCTGAGCTAACAGAGCACAAACTGTGCATATGTCGCTGAAAAGGTCTTATCTCTTGGAAAAAGTTGCGTTTTCCTGATTTGGAAAGGAGGGCAAATCTTCTATTGAATATTGATTCGGAAAAATATCAAAACTATACTGGAGCAAATTCAGCTTGGGCAGTCAAATTACCTACTCATTTACAGATCGCTCTAAAAATAAAGAACATTTTATTGATGGAAATCTTGCAAATTCAGTAGATCGAGCCTTTGATTTTGACCCCGAAAAAATGCTCAAGTAGACAGTATGAATTAATTTGTTTTTTAGAAGGTCTTCCTGGCCAAAAAATGACCCAGTATTCACATGATAGGGCCTGATGACGATAGCAAGCAATATCTCACTAAATATCTGAACACAATTAACGTTAGCGGCGTACCGGCACATTGCCTTGATATCAAATGATGCTTCTACGAAATTTAGCTCCAGAAAACGGAGCATGTAATGGAAGTACAATGATTTTAAGATTATTTACGCCCAGGGTAAATGGATGCCGAACTTATTGGGGGCCCTCATCGCAGAAAAAAAGGATGTTCATACCAGGCATTATTATAAGTCCCTATGGTGCACAGGAATCCCCCCCCCCACTTTACTCTTAAAAGACGTCGATTTCCAGTCATGTTAGCTTATTGTATGGCTTTCAACGAAATTCAAGGCCAAACACTGACAAATGTTGGGCTTTACCTAGATCAGCCATTTCTCACCCACGGCAAGTGGTATGCAGCACTCTCTTGTGACAAGAGCAAATGAAAGTTTTGGCACTATTAGGCGGTCTGGTTCAGTACAAGTGATTACCGATAATATAGTCTTTCCTGAGGCGTTAAGATAAAATAAAGAAATTGTGAAACATATTTAATTATTTTTATTTTTGTATTTACTCATTTATTTTTTATTTCATTAAAAAAAGCACCTGATTCGTCAAGTGGTTTCCCCTATTTTTAGGGGTCTATGGTCTTGTATATATTCATTCAGAACAAATTGAAATTAATCCTTCTAGCAGATTTTTTGAGCATTAAAAAACAATCATCTGTTGATTTAATTCCATTTCAGATGGTGAATTTCGTTATAAATGAATGGCAATGGAATCCACAATCACTACACAATACGCAGTAGCATATACACGATGTATATACCCGACTACGTTTTTTCTTTCTTTCATTCTAACGTGTTCAGGCGGATTTTAAAAGATTAAAAATTAAATTGATGTTGGTGACGGGGTAAAGTATTAAATGAATTCTGGGTTAGATCAACTGACTAAAAGAAAGCAAAAACGTTAAGATGCAAGAAAAGAGAGAGGAAGAAGAGGAATATTTTAAAAAAATATCTTTGGTTTTGGCTTAAGGTTATGTTGAGGGTGGACAGAGAAAAAGATAAGAGAAAATAAACAGTCACAAATAGAGCTTAGGGAGATTTTATTTGATTACGTAATGATGGAAAGCATTATCTATGTATCTATCATACTCTGTGCATATCTGTCTATCTATCTATCTATCTATCTATCTTTCAATTATAGACGTACGCACTCTCACCCTTTCATCTTTTCTCAATCACGCACACACATATACACACACATGCACCCTCTCTTTACTTTCTCTCTCACTTACACACACATTTGCAAGTACTCTCTTTCTTATCTCTCTCAATCACACACACACACACTCACACACAGCACTCTCACTTCCCCGTCTCTCAAATTAAAAGATGAAAAAAAGCATTATTTTATACAACATAATCTCCTTCCTTGTCGATCAGCTTATTTCAGTGGTGAATATTAATCACAGAGATCGAACATTATACAGTGAATATTCGACTCATATCTATGTGTCAGACTTACTGATCCACCCTCGTATATAGCGATCAAGTCAAAGTAATATGTCGGCTGCTGCTTTGGTAGTATCATGAAGTGAGATTTTGCAACTTTTAGAGACATTGAGAATTACGGCTTGCTGTGAATGCTAAAAACATGTTTCAAAAAAAGTTCATTTGTAGTTATAAACAAGGGCCTCCGGGAGATGATGACATTTTATGAAGAAAGTTTTACAAGTTGTCCCAGGGGCGATTGCAAAGATTGTCTCAGTCGTTTAATATGAGTTTTCTTCTTTTTTGACTAGCTTAGAGAACTCAATCAAATAATGTTTTCACGACACATTTGATTTACTCTTTTCTTCTGACTTCCTTACAGGTAGGACGTGGCAGACTGCGCTCTTCCGCCTTTGGCCCAGACTTCCTAATGAAGTTCTGGCTCCTAACAATGATCGAGTCAAGAAACAGGACGTTGTTTGAAACTGCCACGAGAATGTACATGACTGCTCACGAACTCGTTGGAAAATCTCCTGAAAATATCTGCTCTTTTTACTCCTTTCTGTCAACCATAGATGTTTGGCTTGCACCATCAAACACACAATACACACCCCGGTTCTACTCGTTGAACACTTCGTTCGTTTTTGTACGCTTTTCCCCCTAAATCCATTCAGTTGTCTGTTTGATCTTGATTTGATCTAACTAAAACCAACTTTGCCACAGTGTCAAGTACTGTCTCCGTTAATATGTACGTGCAAGCTAAACGATCAGAGGAAAGGCAGTCGTGCTAGTAAAATCCTTGGCGTACTTATCTCTAAAGCCATTGAGAGTGACCTAGATCCTTACCGAATGTTCAGAAAATGTAGCCTTGTACCGAACTTAGTCTAATCAAACAAATGCCAGTCAGCTGAACGAAACTAACATTGCTACAATGCCAGATTCATATCTTACAAGAAGAGTGCAAACAAGGAATTTTCATAGATTTTAAAATACAACGCTTATGTTTTCTTCTGAAGCGATCACTAAACCCTTGACCTAAACAGATAACTTTGATAAGTTATCATCCAAATGTCGTAACTTTACTGAGTCGAAACAAAGCCATATTCAACATAAGAATAGATTATTGACCCAAGCTGTAAGATTTAAACTCACTGGCAACGACTTGGAAGACAAGTATGCCAACTTTTACATAATCAGAATTCAACACTTATTGAAAATTATACATTTAAATGATTTATCATTCGGAAAAACGATAACCAAAAGTTCTGAAAAACAAATTACAAACTGATTCCAAATGTTTAGTCCAAATCCATACATAAGAGAGATAAACGCTGATGTAGGTAATGACTTAGAGAGTAGATTTTTACATGGGAAAGTCATCGGTGTTATATTGGGTAGGGTGACAGGATTACTGAGTAGCGCAATCACGCTCGTTATAGAAGGCCTTTGTCCAGCAGAGGACTTATAACAGCTGATGATATGAACAGTCACTGTTGTTTCGTTAGTTTCTTATATAGTTACAATTATTAATGGTGAGATTGTTTTGGGTCCATCATTGGTTGTTTTGTGTTAGCCCATTCAGGTGCGATTTCTTGTCATGGGTGGGTCTTTTGTTCTCAAGTGTGTTTTGATGTATTTCTTTCTGTAAAAGTTCAAAGGTATTTAAAAATTAAAAACTAATAGCAATTATAGTGTTTCCCTTATCGTTGTAATGGCCATAAGTATGGTTGAAAGAGCTAGATCTCAAGCGTTTGGACAATATTTACATTCAATGGGTCCAGATATTCGTTCTCTTCTACGTTAACAAGAAAAGTAAGCTAAAAATATTTAAAAAATCATTCTCTGTCTGCGATCTTTAATCAAACCTAAACCTACGACCAATGGGCTCTGCTCCTGTTCGCGCCACCCTGGTGGTCCATAGGATGTAAACCCTTTAAAGGGTGGGGTCGACCCAAGTCGCACTTCACCTAAAAACTTCATTGCTTAGGCTGGAGGGTTACTCCGCACACAGGCCCCGCCATCTATGGTCCTAATGCTGTGGAAAACCATCCCCGAAAATCTTCGTTCGCGAAGCCAAGCCATTCATTCATTCATGCTAGGAGGTACACGGCACCGGGTGTAGGTTGCGCGCAAACTCTATCACGGCAAGCTGTAGAACACACGTTTCGCTTTGCACCGTATTTCGTAAAAGCGAAAAAGTGGTCTGAAGTGGACTTTTCAGAAGCGGGGATACCTGTATCTATCTATTTCAGTCTATTCATATCAATCTATGTGTCTGTCTGTGTATTTTTCCATATCTAATAATTTTCTCTATATGTCTTTCCGTCTCATGCAAATTAACTTTTTCTCCACCTGTCGTTGTTGTTTAACACACACACACACACACACACACACACCAATTCTGCCTCTTTCGTATCTTTATCAATGGAACACTGGCTCATTTATACATTTTCTTTCTCCATTCCGTTGTCACACACACACACACACACACACACACACACACACACACACACATATACATATATATACATACAAACTTACTCTTCCCCTAACATAAACTAATGTGCACAAACAAACTCTCCCTCTACGTCTTTCTGTCTTTTTCTCTTTTCAGGATCTTTACCATTATATATATATATATATATATAGAGAGAGAGAGAGAGGGTAGACACTCACACACACGTACACACACCCATGATAAATTAAATCACACGCTCGACTTCATCTCTTTTGTAATCTACAAGTTCCTAATCTCATGAACAAATATACTAAAGTGTCCTCGCCCCCTCTGAAAGAAGTCCAAGTGGGACACAGCCACAGGTTATTCATCAGAGATGAAAGATCCTTAACTATTCGTATCTATATATTCAACGATTTCTATCTATCTATCTCAGTCTCTTTGTGCCTATCTCATTTCATATCTATCACTCTCCTGATATATGTCTATCCGTCGATGGTTTTATAGATCTCACTCCATTGTGATCTATCTCAGACTGTAATATTTTTGTTTATCTACCACACTCTGTTCATACCAGTCGCGCACGCACACACACACTCTCTCTATCTCTATCTCTATCTCTATCTCTCTCGCTTTAGCTATCTGGTTGCCGATATCTTTTCTAGTCTCCTTGCCAATACTTTTTCTCTCTCTTTCCAACAGTGCACTTTCCTCTCACTTCCCCTCGCTCTGTCTCTCTGTCTCTCCCCCTCTCTCTGTGTCTGGAGATATATATATATGTGTATGTGTGTATGGGAGGTTCTGTATATATGTGTATGTATGTGTGTATGTGTACAGATAGAAAGAGAAAGAAAGTATGTACGAGCGTTAATCTACTTTTTGTGGAATATGAGGGTAGATAATTAAGTCCTTAGGCTGACATGTATAATAGTTATTAACTGAATTTTGATATGAAATTTTCACTGTGTAATGTTCATTTTATGTGATTAATATTCATCGCTGGCAAGGAAGGAGATTATGTTAAAAAATAAATATTTATTGTGTGAAATGAATACCAGTTTCTTCATTAGGCTCTAGACTTATTAATGTGCTTACTTGAGTTGTTTCTCTGGCGCTGCTCAACATTATCAAAACAAAAAAGCACGAAACCACGTTTTAATATCTCAACAAGAACTGCAAATTCAATATATATTTGATTTACGTACAAGATGATTTCTTGAAAATATTTAGCCCGAGTGACTGAACATTTTAGAGAATGTTTTATTTTTATTTTTTTTGTGTGTTTTATTTTTTGGCTCATGGTAACTTTTCTCAGGTCGTGTTCAATAAAGCTGCGCCTTTTTCAACTCTGACCCCGATTTTCTGTTGATATCATTGAATATTTAGTTAAGAATGAAATGAAATAAGGCCTCGCAACATATGCAACTCAAAACATCCGCCTTTATATAAGAGGCGACGACAAGATGTTACCTGGCGACCAAGAAAATCTTTTTTGCAACAGCCTGAAAAATGTGACATAAATCTGGCAAGACCAAGGCTTAATTTGTCAAGGTGATCATAATATCACCTTGGTTATTACAATTTACAAAAAAGCAGTAACGATAATGTAAAAAGAATATCTGAAATCGTTTCGTATAATCTAAATGTGTTATATAGAGCCCATTTCTCTGACTTTGATACATTTAGAAGGCGCTTATTTGAGCTTACTTTGAGACGCACATGCTTCATGACTAGCCGGGAGTATATTTATTATTATAGTATCAAAGAATTCGTCGTATGAAGCTTCTCTGATAAGTTACTTCAAAATAAACCCATGAAGGTAGGGAATAATCACTAGTCGAAATATTTACCTAGAGGTTTTGTAAATACATTGTAAAATTGTCCCAGCAACATTTTTACATATATCACGTTATAGAAATTTCATATTTGCCGAAGTTTTGTTACAATAAAGGTCTCTATTCTTCGAGAGAGTGACTTTCTTGGTATACGAATACGACTGTAATCTGAGCCTCATTAAAAACGAAAATATACTAGACACGTACAGAGAAATGAATATTTGTGCAATTAACCGTTTGACAAGGTTTGTTTTTAAAAAAGATGACTGCATAGTATTATGTTGATGGCATAAAGGACGCATGCGCCGTAAAGAAGCACCCCCCTTCTCAGCAGGGAATACTCAAGAAATACTAGCACAGAGAACATCGATTATCCGAACGTCAAATATCTGAATTTCGGATTATCCGAACAAGATTTAAGGTTCTGTAATTGTGTTCAGTACTTTTTATGACCAAATGATTTATCCGAACGAACAATTATCCGAACAAAATACTCCCCACCGATTCTATGTAGTCTACAGTTGCTACTGTATAAATAATAAATATTAGCTTATAGAGAAGCTATATGAAGAAGTAGGCAATTTTTCAAAATAAAATCTACTGCAACAGGTTTTTAATGTAGACACCCAAAACAGAAAAGAAGGTATGTTGTTGATACTTGATCTCTTACTTGTAAACATCAACAGGTGGTGTTTTTGTCATCTTAAACTAAACTTTAGTTTTACCATGCAAAACCTACCCTATGACTTTTAGAATGTATGCAGGATGAACTTCATTATACCCCACCCTATTCGCGCTATTATCAGCTTTGTTGATTATAAATACAACCGTTTCAGCTGATATATTCTGTAACCTACGATCTTGCTAACCATCGTTATATGGCATGCATAATATTTTAAGAAGTTCTAAGATCAGGCAGAGGCTGCATCTACAAAGATCTGGCATTCTCATATCATCACACAGTCTAATGAAATCGTAAAGTATCGCTAGGGTGCTCAGTGCTTCACTCTTGAAAAATAGATAGATACTCCTATTATGAAAGCATTGCTGAAAGAGCGACTATGGTCTTTCAACTATAAGTGTAAACAGTTTATATGTAAAAATATATAGTGTTAATATGATGGGAGTGTTTAACAAGTTTCTATGGCAACCAACTTGTTGCTCCGGATTGAAGGACATATTCTAATCTTCACATTTCAGTGCAAAGGACAGAAATTATAAAGAATGAATTTAGGAACCAAACATATATTTTTATACCTTGTAGTTATAATGGTTCTGAAATATGTACGAACGCATTGACTATATAAAGAGTGTGCTGCGCCATGTAAATAGCACAGTCACAAAACATTGATACATAGATAGATAGATAGAAATGAAAAGACAGATAGACATAACCGGAAAGAGATGGATACATAGTACAAAAAGATACACACACGCACACGCACAGACGCACGTACACACACAGATTAAAAGATGGATGTAGTGGGCAAACTTATTAGATAAATAGATATGAATAGACTGAGATAGATAGATAAATAGATAAATATGAACAGACTGATAAAGACATAAGCAGATAGATAGAGAGAGAGAAAGAGAGAGATTAACAGACATAGCGGTTATAAAACAGGTAGATAGATTGACAATGTCATTATATAGAAATTTGCCTCATGAGACGTCAGAGGAACGGTGGTAAGTGCTTTGGGGGAACAAGTGGAAGGTGGATCCTCATATGTGATGTAAGAGTGGGTGTTGTCATTGTGAATGGAGGTGACAGCTTATTCAGTTCTGGCGTGAATACGTTGTTACCTTAGACTTTACCCGTTTGTATTTTATTCCGCATGTTCGTGTCAATATTGAATAGTTGAAGATAGTATGTACCTTTATATTCATGCTTTCTTTTTCACTAGTTTAAATATTTATTTTATTTTAAATATGTACTGGCCTTTTCAAATAGACTCTTTCCCGCCAGGTCTGACGCTCAGTATTTTCTGTTTAAATCAAAAGGAAAAGAAAAAGAAAAAAAAGTTCTTTTGCCAAATCAGTCGCTTTTCACCTGCTGCCGGCAGCCGCCATCTGTTGCTTCGTGTGTCGCACCTGCCGCCAACATTCCTGGAGTGTCTGAGACACCCCACTCACTGAACAACTCCGACCACGTCACGCTACCTGGCATCAAATCTTACAGCCTTTCAATTACTTTATACAGATATTCAACCTCCATGGAGCTGCGTTTGAAGCGCTTGGCTGACGGAAACAACGTCAGGAAAAATAATCAGATTAAACCAGGTTAAAGTATAAAAGGTATACATAATTCCTGACTATATTACTATACTCACTCCCGCTACACACACACACACACACACACACACACATATATATA
>VCCN01000741.1:503591-514982 GCA_006491835.1 Architeuthis dux | reverse complement strand
TACCTTTGTATTGAGCTCTCTTCGGATCATAACTAAGATTCTGGAACTTGAGTTTGAACACGAATTACTATGGAAGAAAAAGTTACTTAATCTAACACCTACTCTACTATGTCTCCTTTGAAGTAGTCCTTTTGGTCATGTATAAATCAATCTCAAGAAGGGTACTGTTCATCAGCGGTAAAAGACCCTACTATATTAGATTCACACACGTTGTTTCCCGAACTTTTTGGTTGCACCTCGTATATATTCGTCTTATTGGTTTTCTACGTCTGTTCATTAACTCTCAGAGGATATTATGTACTCTTAACACAACGCCTTGAGCGTGGCGGTACCAGTAGCGTACACAAACATAAACGCATGACCCTTGTCAGTTCATGTCTAGGGGCACACATCCTGCTCTATCACCGGTCGTGAGAAAAAAGCCGGCACCGGTGTCGATTATCAACATGGTTTCTTTTTCACTGCTCTTTTTAACCCCATGTTGTAGGGATACCTCGATTAGTGCTGGTTTATTTACCACAGGATTCTCCATAGTAATGTTTAATATTTGCGTCTAAGATAGCAATTAATGTGATGTTGTGAACTGTAAAGACTTTGAATGTTTATTAATGACATGTTAATGAAGATTTTTAAGGACCAACATTCCCATGTAAAATCTCTACTTTCTCTAAACAACCGACGTGGCAGACGATTATCAGTGTCATTGCGCATGCACTGCAATCGCACTATTGTTCTTCTATGTATTTGTATTATTTATTTATTTATTTTTATTCCGCTCTTTTTATTTGCACCGCTTCTCCTCCTAGACTTCGAGAAATCAACGTCATTTCAACGCTAATTGGTGCGTCTCAATGCCGTGTATTGTACTAAGGAAATGTCGGCTCCTGTTGGTAACTGTTACGTTGCTAATTAGTTATTAGTATTTTTTAAATTATTAATTTTAAAGCTTACTAGCATTATATTATTTAACAATAATCATAATTTTATTGTTCTTACATCTGCATATACATAAATTCCATACGTCTATGTACCGATTTACAAGTGTAATATGTTCAACAGTGTGGCTTGACCGGGTTACGATACTTTCGTCTACATCACTTTAGCAAATATCACTTTGGTCTAAATCACTTTGGTCTAAAATCACTTTAGTCTACATGCACTTTAGTTTAAAAGCATTTACCAGGAGCATACCTAATGGTTATTTTTTTTTTGGGGGTGGGGGTGTTCTGCCTTCTAATTTATCGGCGGGACCGCACCCAGTCGTATGTTATTTCTGTCAGCAAAGTTTCTGCCTTATTTTGAAAAATCGCTACATTGAAACATCGCAAAATTAACACTTTTCGGCAAATTAAAGGACTGCATCCCCCAATAAAAATCCTTGCCGACAAATTAAAGTCCCCCCACACAATAAAAATGATTAGGTACGCCACTGGTAAATGCCTGTAGACTAAAGTGCCTATAGACTAAAGTTATTTTAGACCAAATTGATTCAGACAAAACTGATATTTGCTAAAGTGATGTAGACAAAAATGATGTATCCCGGCTTCACCTCGGAATGTCATGGTTATACACGTGGCCGAATGAGAGCAGAGCACATAATCAGGTCACATGATTTATGTAACGTATGATTACGTTGCTTTAACTAAAAATGTGTAAAAGGTGACCAGCTAACCACAGTGACCAATGGAACTAAGTGGAAGCAGAAACAGGGGCAGGGATGTTAAAACATTCCTGCAGGCATTCTATACGATCAAAGGTGGTCAGACGAAATAAGTTGCTTCTCTGACAGAAGAAGAAACTTTATCTCTGGTTCCACCTCTCGTTCTCTCTCCAATGAATATTTCAAATAAAGCGAGATCTCACAACCTCTAGACGATGAAGATTATGGGAATCACCGCTTGGAAGGAAGAAGAACAATTTTATAACATTGATGTTGTTTTCAAAAAACCTGTTTATTACACAAGCTTATCTAATGCATTAAAAATTAATCCAAATATCACATTACACCTAATACACAGAACATATGTTTGAACTGTACAGTTTGGAATTTGAGATAAGTTGCAGTGAGCTGAAAATAATATTGTGGTTAAACATGTCTCATTCTGGCTAGCTAATATATTTAGACAGCAATTTTTCATTTATACAGGTTTTGTTGCAGACGACAGACAAGGAAAGTTTTTTTTATCATTCTTTTAGTAAATCTTTCCTGTTTTCACACAAGATAACGAATATTTGGATCAAGTGTGCGTAAGAATTGTCCGTAAGTATGAGTTCTAGCGTTTTCAACAATTCTCTTGTCATTATTAAGGACATGAAATATAGATGTTATAAGTTTGAACATAAAGAAAAACTGTGACGTTATTTGTTTTCCATTTCGGTGTTTGTTGTTAAGAACTTTATCATTTTTAAATGCACATTTTTAGTTACACGATTGTGATGTGATGTGCAAACAGCTTACAACAGATATGTAGGTCGGTGCGGTATATTTATCAATTATTAAATATATTTAGAGCCCCGGTTCCCAGGCTATCACAAATATATCATATATCATTAATTGCAAAAAAAGGACTTCAAATACTTGAATCTATTATTATAAAAACAAACAACACATTAAATAAGAATAGGCAACGGGTGGGTTTTTGGCTAATATATCTAATGAACAGTGTGATTTTTTCTTTCTGTATGTTTCTCTGTTCGTAACAACGGGCTCTTCTACTTGAAGGTCACAATTCTTCCGATGAAAATATCTCCTACCAACAATTTTAAACAATGGACTCATTGAAAATAGTGAAATTGTTTCAGTTGACTCTTTTAGAAAAAAAATACTGAATTCCTTTACCGGGAAGAGTGCAAAGGTTCAAACGGTTGGTGGGAAATGGTTTCTTCCGCAAAATGTTAACCCCCTGTAGAAGAGTCCAGTGTGATTTTCTTGGTTTGCAGGTCGCAAAGCACGAAAATCACACTGTTCCTTATTAGAGTAGATATTAACCTACTAACAACGGCCAGCAAGATTAGCTTGATGATCATTGCTATATGATGTCTGTCCTAATCCATTTATTCTTCATATGTTTTATATTAACATAGCAGTTTGGTATCAGACCATCAATAGTGGGAGATCCAATGAGAATCGAACCCACTAACAACGGCCAGTAAGATTAGCTTGCTGATGATCCAAATTTATATTTGGAAGTTCATTTCTGACCAGACCGACGCAGATGCGATGACCTTGGCATTGCTCTGTGTAGTCTGGACCAGTGGGATCAGGGTTCGCCCTGTGACCAAGTCAAGTACTCTTATGTCTAAATATCTAAAGATAATTCTTTGAGGAAGTTCCTGCCCCACACGTTCGCATGTGAGGTTCCCCAAACTTTATCCTGTTCTCGTGGAGATTCGGGTAAATGCTGATCATTTCAATACGAAGTGTGTCCTGATCCATTTTCGTTTTTAAAAAATATTATTTATTAACATAGAAGTTTTGTATTGGACTATCAATAATGAGGATCGAACTCACCAATAATGACCAGCAATCTGTACAAACATTGGCTTTTCTGACCCTAACTTAAGGGGCTCAAATTAGCGGCCATCTTGAAAAATGGCCGCCAACTTTGATTTTCAACTCGGATTTCTTGAAACTTTTAGTATTGTGTTCTGGAGACTTCATAGAAATGTGTTGTAGAGAAAAAGAATTATGTTTTAATCTTTTCAAATTTTGGCTTGCCTGGACTATTAGCATAGTTTGGTATCAGACCATCAATAGTAGGAGATCCATTGAGGATCGAACACACTATCAACAGCCAGCAACCTTGCTGGTCATTTCTATACGACATGCGACCTGATCTTTTTTTTCTTTTCCTTTTTTTTTCTTACGATCTACTCGTTAATACCAGTGAAAGAAATCACGGACATAGATTTATTTCTATTAGATGTCTTTTTAGAAACAAAAATGAATTCGTTTACCTTGAAAAGTCCGTAGTTTCAAATAGTGGTTAGAATGTATTTTTACCAGCAAAATTATTTCGCTTGAGTGGAAGAGCGAACCAAGAAAACCACACTGCTCATTATTAGAGTGGATATACTAAAGTTGTAACGTATGTATTTATGTATGTATTTATGTATGTTTGTACTATTGTAGCTACACATCCCAGTAAAGAAATAAACGAACTCAACACGTCCTAATCTATGTATTGCACACATTTTACGTCGAATTTAGAACAAACGTTTTTTAAGAATTTTTCACGTTTTGAGTTTCTGCGTCCTAAAAGTATCCAGTCTACAGCTAATACAACCAGTCAGAGCAGCAATCAATCAGTGTTTTAAAAAGTAGATCATGTATTTGTCCCCGGGGGTTGGGAGGCGGCCATGTCCAAATCGTATCCAGCCAACTGGGCGGCTGGTGCCTTCCGCAGGAACTAGCTGGAAATCCCCCGATAGTTAAGACTTAAGACTAATACCCAGAGGGCATTTTATGTAGGAACAAACTGTCCCAAGATCTGACGCCGGATAGGGCGGGGTTCCAGCTATTTAATATATACAGGAGATATAATCTCTGTATCGTTTCAATTATAGTATACGTACTGCCGAAGCGAGTGGATCCGAAGAGCGCCGTCGATAGTATTATATACGCGACTACATGTAAGCGACATCGTGCCCAGGATTGCTTATTTGAATATAAATGCAGAATAATTAAGTACAGTTTTAAGAAATATCAAGAGTAAATATGATTTATCATATAGTCGATTATTATCAACTAATTTGTATCTACAATACGGTTAATACTTGAGTGAATTAATCAAATATTATCGACTGATAAATTATTATTCATTTGCCTACAATACAAAGGCAACATACAAAGGAAGAAGGCATCATATATCAGATGCAGTTTTGGTCATATATGCTTACCTTAGGATCATTATAAATAGGATATATTTCATTCAGTGTACGAGACTACCTCACTAAACATCGCTCTACTGCTGGCGCCTTGCAGCTTAGTCTTACACAAGGCCACACCATGAGAACCTTTAGTGAAGTTCAAACTGATTGCACTAGTGTCTGCGAGATGAGCTTGCTAACGATCAAGGAATTTACTAAGGTAAATGCAAGGAGACAAGTGTGAGGGCACTCGGTGAGCAACCACTACAGTAGTGGTGGTTGATAAACTAGTTTATCAACCAGTGCTCTGCGGTAGGCGCCACTTTCCGTTTGCATATATATGATTATTTCGGTACTGATCAAATGAAGAAATTCATTATTTGATAAATTATAATAAAGCACGATGGGTCGGTCAAAAAGTAATGCGTGTTCTTCTTTAATTACAACAGATTTAATAGTAGAATCACACAAAGTATACCAAAATAAACACAAGTCTCAGGATTCAAAATCTAGTCCTTCCTTCTCAATCGTGGTATTGCACCTTCGAATGAGGGCATGTATACCCGCCTCATGAAAGCTTCTTGGCTGCTTTCTTAGACATTTGCGAATTGCCTCTTTCACCTTATCATCATTGGAGAACCGCTGTCCTCTGAGTGCCTCCTTCATGGGTCCAAACAGATGAAAGTCTGAGGGTGCCAGGTTAGGACTGTAGGGTTGATGAGGCTAGATCTGGTATTAAGCTGCTACGAGGCATTGCGTTGTCATGTTGCAAAAGCAAATCACTCATCTTCAAATGTGGCCTAGCTCAAAGAAGCCTTGATCTGAGTTTTGACAATGTGCTAACGTAGGGGTCAGAATTTATAGTGGTGCCATTGGAAAAACTCTAACAGTATGACTCCCTTCTGGTCCCAAAACACAGTGGCCATCAACAACCACCCTCTGCTCCTTTATGGAGTCTGTCAGCATTCTAGGAACCCACTTTGAACATAACTTTCAGTAGCCAAGCGACTGCAGGCACTACCATGGCCGATCTGAAGGCTTTCACAGAGTTTTGTAATAGTGATTCTTCTGTCAGCTGTAATGAGAGCATCAACCTGTTTGGGCTCATCCTCATTCACAGAAGCAGCTGGCCTGCTACCGCGGGGCCTGCAACTAAGGCCAGTTTCTCCTTTCTCTCTAGAATTGCTATTAACTCTACTAACCCATCTCCTTACTGTGCTTACACCAGGTGCAGCCTTTCCATAAACATTCACTGACCTCCTGTGAATGTTTGCAGCACTTTCTTCTTCCAAAACTGAAATTCTATGACAGCTCTTTGCTTTCTACATGTATCCAGAGGGGCAGCCATTTTGAAAGAGGATTATGGGTCGGAAAAGAGAAGGTAATTCCACACATATTCCCCATTTATGGTTTATAGCTATAAAAAAAGCCCTAAGAATTCTGACTCATACTTTTAAAATTAAATTAGAACAGGCATTACTTTTTGACTGACCCTCGTACAAACTAAGCACATTTCCTTTTTCTTTTTGCACTGCAATCAGGCAGTAAATAAAACTAGTATGTAGCCTTAAATTTTATTGGTTTCAGTTCAAGCCTACTATATAGGCATAGGCGTACGAGCCAGGGGGCAATGGGGGCAAATGAAATCGGGCAAAACAGTGTAAATCTTCGGGCAAATCAGTGTAATTCGGGCAAAACTATGTATATTTTCGGGCAAATCAAACCCTTTGCCCCCCGCCCTTAACCAAAGAGTTCCCATACGCTCATGCATATAGGCTACGGGACAAATATTTCACTCTTCGCAAAGCTTTCTTGTAAATCCACCCTTGCACTCGTAAAATCTAACGCCATCATCATTTGGGCGTTGCATTCTCATGAGGCCTGTTAAAGCTGCTCGAGTCAGTCTTCAGATTGAAATAGTAATTATTGAATACCCTGGGGCGAAAGCCAAATGCTTGTGACCTCGTCAACCGTCCGGTAATTCCTTTTGCATTGTTAAGATTTAATACCCTGAGGGCATTTTATGTTGGAACAAACTCAGAAAGTCCCATGGTTTAACTGTGTGCTACCGGGATGAAAACTTAACCTGCAAAATCGTTTGAACTAAATCCAATGGTTTAAGATATATACAAACACATATAATCTACGTACGAACTCTCGCTGATATACAGAACTAGCACGTTAACAGCTATATCCACATTTTATAATTCTAAAATGTTAAAACATAAATCGATTTAGACGTCCACTTCAAAATTTACCTCGTCACATTTCGTTCTGAATTACGTCATTTTTTACGCCCTGTTTCGTAATGACTATGTTCAGGGACAATCGTATTTATATTTATATATTTATATCGACATAACATATGGATATCAATACGATTATTTTTTAAGATGGCGCAGTCATACCGAAAGAAGCAAAAGAAGTAGCATATAAGAGTTATTTGCTTCTCTTGATCTACATGTGTCGTCACATATCCATATATATTTATAGCTTGCTTTATGTCTAATTGGAAACTGTGGTATGTGTTCCATAAGTCAGAACACTGATTTTCAAGGTAGGTAAGGTTTCCCCCCATGGGAAATTGGCGAAATTTAATCTGCTTAATCAAATAAGTATATTTGTATACTTGCAAAATTTTCTATGGTATATAATTTGCTATACTATATCATTTTCTCTGTCTGTCTGTCCCTCCCCCTCCCTCTCTCACACACAGGAACCCTTTTACATTCATGTATATATATATATATATATATATATGGGAAGGCCTTATAACGGCTGATGATGATGATATATACATATATACTTTTGCTGTATGCATGCTACGAGAAAACAGCTTTGTACTGGGATTTTTCTAAGTAAAGCTGTTGATTAATCAGTTTCATAATTTGGCTTGTACCTTAGTGACCTCACGTGTGATCACAAAATTGACTGAATAATCTCATCACCTTGGATGCGGGAGACGAATTGGTAGCCTTCCTAATTGTGTAGGTGTTTAAGAGTAATTAAGAACACATAAACAAGAAAGCCTTCTTCTGGCTCGATAGATAATGGAATGATACTGAAATGACTCCTCCAGGGCCCGAGCATAGGCTAAGCGGGTGGAGATCTTGGGATGCCCAGTCGACAGAATCCCCATATTGGCCTCGATAATGTGCTTCAAAGTAAAGCAATGAAGGCGATAGGTTTGGCATCAGCTTGGCTACAGGTGCTGCTGGAAAGGCGTCAAAAGTGGCATCTTAATGAGGCTCCACCCCCTCGTTTTGAATCAGAGTTGTCTTTCTCCCAGACTGGTTGCCTTCCCAAGGCTTCAGAGCCCAGTCTGGCCCTGCTATTTCACCCATATCTGGGTGAAGAAGAGATGGATTCATGCCTTCCACAAGGAGATTAGTGCAAAGTGAACGCAGACTGTCTCAGCCGGAGTTTGAATTCCTTTCTCCGTGCTGTTAACCATTAGGCCACCCGCATCTCCTATTTCTAAAACAGCAATCACAGAAAAGTTCACTCTCTTCAATATTGTTATTATGATATCTTCTATTTCATCTATTTTACATAATTCCAATATTCTCCTCCGCTTAAAAGTCAATACAATTTCGTATGAGATAAAGAAAATTATATAGAGATTAATCGATAGAAAGTATTAGGGTCATTATAAATAATCATGCACCATGAATTATTCGGTTTAGTGTCTTCATTTTTTGTTGTTTCAGACACTATATTTCGGTCGAGGAACTCTTTGACCTTCCTAATACTGTCAAAAATTCTGAAATGAAGCATTGTCATTATTCCATATTTATTCGGATCGGTGTCTCTATTCTTCTTGTTTCAATCATAACATTTTGAACGATGCGCTCCCCGGTCTTCTCAAGCGCACGTGGCATCCGCTATTCTTTTTACTTGAACCCATTAACCCGTCATTCATTTTTGTCGCCGCAAATCCAGTTAGAACAAAAGAGCGGAGCGGCAAACATCTGTCCTCCTACACTTAGAAAAAGAAAAAGAAAGTCTCACGTACCAGAAATACTTATGAGCACTGACAGTCGTAACCCTGGAATTCCTATCATCTTTTCACGATATTTTCTCTGCTAGGACGATGTTTATTTATTTATTCATTTATCTTATCAAGACCACAATGCGGAAATGACTATCTGCCAGTTTAAATTCTTCCAGTTGAGTCTGGACGCGCTTTTCCCATCGGTTTCTGTTAGGAGCGGCGAAACGGCGAATCTTTTCAAATGATGGGTTTATTTGCTTTTAGTTGAAAAGAAAATGGCTGTAAATCCATCGTTCTCTATTGTTCAATCAGAATGTTTGTTTGCTGAGATCGGTTAAAGGTTGTACTATCAGGTGAGGTGATTCGGTCCTGCACCGCAACACACACGCGCGCGCGCGGGCGCGCGCGCGGGCACGCACACACACAAACACACACACACACCAGACACCAGACACACACACATGTATATAAGTTAAAAAATTGACTATCATGCTAACATTGTAGGAAAATGTAAAATAATAGCTATTTAATTCAAAGCGTAGTTTTACCAAGATTGCAATACTGGCTCTTTGAACCAAATACCAAATTCCAACAAGACACTCTATATTAGCCAATTAAAATCGTTTTTGTTTTTACCTGGCATCGTTATTGATAAACGTGTTCACTATCATCATCTTCTTCTTCTTCTTCTTCTTCTTCTTCTTCTTCTTCTTCTTCTTCTTCTTCTTCTTCTATTATTATTATTATTATTATTACTCACATCATTTTCACATCAAGTATCTTGTGGTTAACGTAGGAAATCCAGTGGCAGCAAATTTCATATCGCCAGTACCTTCCTCAGCACTCCCACCGATTCCAGAATTGTAGTGGAGTTTCAACCCTTCTTCGAATTCCCACTCCTTCCGAACCCACCTCTTTTGGACAGATCACAGTAGGACCCATGATATGATCTCGTCTGTACTAAGAGCTCAATCGAGAATTGCATATGCTGTGAGACATAAGGGTTACTCTGATGTTCTATAGCCACTTACTTCTTGGACAAGTTCTTAGAATCTTTCTATTTTTGGTGTTTCTACTTCCTGTTTTATCGACCCCCACAACTACCACCTTGATTATTATCGCATTAGGTTGCTTAGAGGGGCTAGTGCTAGGCAGAAGAGTAGAGGTGATAACGAGTCCCCTTGGAAGATCCCACTTCTGATGTTGATCTGTCTCGATGTTAATGACCCATCTGCATGATTGAGGTTTACGGTAATCTTCCAGGTTTTCATGCTCACCGTAATGAATTTGATAGTTTTGGGGCATACTCCGTAGATCCTGGGTCTTTTCTCTATCCAGGAGTGTGGCACGCTGTTGAATGCTTTCCTATTGTCGATAGGTTCTTTTTCCTCGACTTGGCCTCTTGCAAAATCGCCTTGGTTCCAGGTCCGGTATCCTCTTATTTTGTATGATGTCGCGTCTAACATTGGACAGTTTGTTGGCATCTAGATTTAGTGTTTCTCGCCAGATGTTGTAGGCGGCTTGATATGTTGAGGTTCCTGTCGGGTTCAGTGAAGCAGTGTAGAAAGCTTCCATGACTCCTAAAATACTCTACCCTATTATTATTACTATTTCATTGATTTGGGTTTTCATACAATCATATACCAAGTTTTTCACCTGGGGCCTTTAAGGCAAATGAAGGTTTTCTTAGGAAGTTATTGAGCATTTGTTTTGTAGTTCTTAATATCATTCGTTTGCCTTCCACCCACTGGGCACATACACGCGAATATAACTGAAAGACTATAAAGGGGGGATGGAGACAATCTTAACAAACACAGAGTTCATGTGAGAAAAGACAGAGAGAGTTTCACTATTGAATTGAGAGAGTTTTTCTGAGTATGTGAGCAGGCACTGCTCACATACTCAGAAAAACTCTCTCAATTAGCACAATCTTTTGTATCTCAATTAGCACAATCTTTTGTATCTCAGCCAAAGATGGATTTCCTGGGATTTTTTTAAGGTGTGTATCAGTCTGTAATCATTCCTAGTGCTCCCACTACTACTAGGATAGTGGTTGTGTCTAAGTGCCACATTCTTGCCGTTTCGATTTCCAGATCTTTATATTTTGAGAGTTTTTCAAATTCATTTGCTGAGATATTTTATCAGACATCCCGGCCATGTCTATAAGGTTGCATTTATGGTCTTTGAAGTCTTTTATCAATATCTGGTATATTGGCTTGTATAGTGCGGTCGGTGTGTATGGTGAAATTCCATAGCAATATAACACCTTCACCTTCTAGCACAGGTGGTGGTTTGTGCTCATACCATTTTTCTAGTGTTGGCATATTTTCCAGTGAAGGTATTGCCCCACTCTGTCATGCCTATTCTTAAATTCGTTTGGGGCTAGGGTAGAGCAGCCAGATACTAGGTGGTCAATAGTCTCTCGAGCGTGTGCACAGAAGCGGCATTTTGGTTATTGATGGCATTAGAGAACAGATCTGTATAGTTGGAAGAGCATTTAGCCAGAAGTTAGGTACCTTATCTATTCC
>VCCN01000738.1:4602681-4613852 GCA_006491835.1 Architeuthis dux | reverse complement strand
CTGTTTTTGAAAAAGCTATATATGAGTTTCCGTAAAAAAATTAAAATGGGATGTCCAAATTGCGCAGAAATACCTAGTTAACGCCTTGTTAGACCATTTAGACTGTAGCCAAGAAGTTGCGAGAGCAACCTTCACAACATATCGAACCTGTAGACGGTAAAGAAGTAAGCACATGACCACAATCAGTAACTGAAGCAGTAATGAACTAATTGTTTACAAAATATACGAACCGCATACTTCGAGGCCTCACTTCCGTAAGACGGACGTACATTAGCGTCCCTGAATTCTACAGCTAAAAAGCTGTGACTTAATACTGTATAGTTTTAGAAGTGTGGAAAATGTGTTCTATTTCTCATAAATATTAATTAAAACTGTCAATAAAAAATCTTTTTTTTTTAAACCAATGTACTCACATGGGAATATCTAGTTTCTCTTTTTCAAATCACGTGTTGTGTAGAGTAAACTGTTTGCTTGTTAAGTACTCGCCGTGCCCAAAAAGGAAGGGGAGGCCCACCCGTTGAAAGGTGAGGCCGACACTGTCTATGCGTGCGTGCGTGCGTGCTTTTGACTACTACTACTATTAAAAATAATACTTAATATTGTTATATTGACGAAAGAACGCCAGAACTGGTAAAAAGAATTATTGTAATAAAAGTTTCTGTCATTCGTAAGCATGATTAAAGGCAAAGATTTTAATATAAAAATCATGTCTTTCCTATGTATAGAACCGGCCTCAAATGACCTTCGACGTCAAACTCACATAGCCTATGTGGGAAGTTGACCTCTTCTCAGTGTACATGCAGAATATTATGTCTATTTCCCTTTTACGGCCCTGTCGGCTGGGGCCTAGAATACACCGACTGCACCTCCTGCGGAGGGGTAAGACCCTACCACCCCCCAAACAGGGGCCACCTGTATTTTAACCAAAGTCGCAAGACTATTGGGGAGGGTAAACTGATTTCGGCATTAAATGACCCATCAAGGGTTGATATGCCTATCTTTTAGTTTTCGCGGAGAAGAGACACGGAGAAACATACAAACAAACAAACAGATGGCTCAAATATTAGTATAGATCATCATCATCGACGATTCTTGTTGTCGAGAAGAGGTACAGAATGATTTATTTGATGGCTTCGAAGACCAATCCTTGAAAAAAAAACATATTGAGCCCGGGGGCTAGCAGGGGCTACCGTGCACCCCCCCCCCATGATTCTACTTTTATGGTACCAAAATGTTCCTTAGGATGTTCTCTTTCAGAAAAAAGATGTTCCCAAGAAAAAGGTTGGGAAGAACTAACTCATTTGCATAAAACAAAATTTGTCGCCAGCATACAAAGTAATACTATAAAGTATACTTGACACTTCCTTTTAAAATCCTGAAATACCTATAAATTTTAGGGTAAAATAAAGTGGAATTTTTAATTCCTCATGTCTTAAACCCGTGATTTAGCCTTTTAAAGTACTCAGATATGTCAACTGGGAGACGAGATATGAAATTCTGTTTTGTTGGTGTATGCTGGCGACCATTTTGTTTTATGCAAATGAGGTAGTTCTTCCCCGCGCAATGCATGGGAATTGCCCAGTTGATTCATTTTTGCTATCGCTACTTGCATGTTTCTCGTATCTGGTCTACGTTTGGGTTCAAATCTTTTCATTCCACAATGGCAAATTCTTATGAATTTTGGCTGGTCACATGCAAATGTTCCACATTTGGACTGCTGAATGTCAAATTTCTGAAAGGTAGTCTTCAGTTGATCCTCGTATCTTCTTCTTTCAATACCCCTTTTTTTCGAGTTCGGAATACAGTATTATCGTAACATATAGAGCCTTGAAATGGCCTCAAATGACCACTTCTTCTTTCAACCCCCCTTTTTTTCGAGTTTGGAATATAATATTATCGTAATATCTAGAGCCTTGAAATGGCCTCAAATGACCTCTTCTTCTTTCAACACCCCTTTTTTCGCGATTTCGGAATACAGTATTATCGTAATATCTAGAGCCTTGAAAGGTTCTATCAATCAAGACTGCAGTCAATCCAAGGCATCAGGTGGGGGGACAGGGTCGCCAACAACCAAGTCTTCAAGGTGCTAATAATACAGCTACCATCAAACATCATCAACTTCGATGGACAAGACATGTTTTCCGAATGGAAAACGAAAATCCCCCGAAGCAAATTTATACATAACTAGACTAAATACCCACCATAACAGGCAGGATAAATTGCTGTAAAACAAAAAAGAATTAATAAAATAGATAGATAGATAAATAGATAGATAAATAGAAATTAGATAGTGTTTAGTTTGTTTTTTTAAGTGATATTTGTGACTTTACAGGTTTTTTGTGATCTCAAAAAATGTTAAATGTACATAAACACCGCTTAAAATAGATAGTCATTCTTCCTTTTACTCTCAGCTCATCTAGCCGATAAACAGTCATTCTCCCTCTTACTCTCCCCCTCTCTATGAACGATACGAAGTACCCACTCCGATCAGCAAACATTCTGTTACTCTCCTCTCCTCTCTATGAACGATACAAAGTCCCCACCGCTTATCTTCAGCTGCACGCGGGTACAAAGAATTGTCCATTTTAGCATAAATTTACATTGTAAATCGAACAACCCTCCCCTGAGAACATATTTTGGGTCATATACAGACGGTTGGACGGACAGAAGAACGGATAGACAGACAAACTTTTGGTGACAAGATCTGAATTTCTTTTTTAAATTAAATGTAAGTATTTTCTTTTAAATAACGTGAAATTTCCTCTCTATCTCTCTCACTCACTCTCTATAATTTTTAAATATTTTTAAAAATAAGTGAACTGCATTTTTTAAATTAAATTGAATTTTAAATTAATTTGGATTTTTTAATATTAAAAATTGAACGTTAGAAAAACCTAAAACAGAAAGAAAGAATTCGAAACAATTAATCCTAAAACAACTTCTTTTTCACAGCACTTATATACATATATTAAAATGGATTAGTGCCTTTTAGAAAAATATATGATCGTAACATTTTTAAAAAGCAGGTGGGTAATTTTCCAATTGATTAAAAATCTGAATGATTTAATACCATTAAGAGAATTTTTAAAAAGCCTTTTAAAATACGAAAGCTTTCTTACATCACCTTTTTTTCTCAGAACTGATTTTTTTTAAATGTTCTTTTTACATCACTTCAGTCGGGAACAAAAAATTAGCATGAATTTACATCGTCCTCCCCGACCCCCCCAAAAATGAATCATATTTTGGGGGGAATTTGCAAAAAATAATTTGCAAAGACCTTTCTCGAGCTCACATTGGTACACACAGAAAATGTCATGGGGGTTATGTTATGGTTTCTATGGTAGGCTGTCACATACAGACTGACGGGCAGACAGATTTTAGGTGAATAATAAGATGTGGTGCGAACATCCTAAACTAAATGTAGCACACAATTATGATTTACACAAACAATAACATATTTACAGAATGTATAGAAGTGGTATCATTAACAACTTATGGCAACATTCTGTTTACCAATGTCTGGTGTTCTGAACCCATTGGACAGAACCCATGTAACAAGGCAGGATAAGAAACTTATCAGTGTCTAAATATTTACTAAACACTTACTGAAGAAATCGTGCAATTAAAAATATATGTTTATGTAACTCGTGATATCAGGGGTATGATTTATTAAACAAATACGCCAAAACTTTGATTCGCTCTAATGATTACATATATAGTAACACATAAAAAAACAATACTAAAAGCATTCGTAGGAAGCAAGTAGATGCCAAAATTCCCATAGTATATTTAGCATGTGAACAGATATATAGAAAATAATATGAATTCGAAGTTGATTATGTCATATTTATCTGCGATAAAACATGCAAACTATTAACTTCAGAAGCATGTTTTTGCCCGCCTCACAGAAAGGTTTGTAATAGTTTACTCTTTGTGAGTTTTGGTCTTGATGTAAGAAGATAACATCATTCACGGGGTTTTGAATAAATGAAAATTACAATGGTAACATTAACGCTAAAAAGTCAACTTTTATTATTTATGAACTTTCTTGGCCTCTCTGGCTTTGAACGTCTAATTGAACAAAATAAATTTCGTTCGTTAAATCTTGGCCTTAGAGTAATATTAAAATGTGAGAATCCACGAAGCAAAAAGCTTGTCTATTAGTCCAGACAAATTTTACAAATAAAATGGTCAAACCATTAACAAATTTGGTACAAAACGAAGCGCAATTTTATGTAGAATAATAGAAAAAAACCAAGACATGAACCTTTGGGGAATTTTTTTTATAATCACAAATCTATTTCCAAACTGCATTGTCTTCATTCTGAATTCAGAATGATCGGCCACAAGGCTAAGCGTGGAGAAAGTATTTTAGGTAATGTCCAATTTTATGGTGGTTAATTCAAACAGCTTTTCAGTTGGCCATAAAATGGCTAAAACCCATTGTAAATGGTTATAAAATGGCTACCTCGATTGTAAATGGCTATTAAATAGTTACCCCGATTGTAAATGGCTATAAAATGACTACCCCGATAGTAAATGGCTGTAGAATGGCTACTCCGATTGTAAATGGCTATCTCATTGTAAATTGTAAAGTTTCACACACACGCTCATTCGATGTTAAAAATGGCGCACAACTTTTTTTAACATCGAGTGAGCGAGTCTGTGGAGAGTGTGGATTACCCAATATAATTTATGTATCAACTTCTGTTTTTCTTTCATGAATTTTCCACACACTCACTCACTAGATGTTAAAAAGCGGCGCACAAAAGTTGTGACAAATCTTTAAGAACTATGACATTATAGTATTGTATAGTCCCGCCCGTCTACACGGTATCTCCAAAAGTTCTCAATGAATCTCAATTACATTTTGTGGAACGGCGAGCCATATTGTAAGATAGAAGTGATTGCATTTTGGGGTGGATCCAGGAATTTGTTTTCGATTGAGCGCTGGGTTTTTTTCATACATTTCTGTATCCGCTCCATCTGTCCCCACGATATCTCCAAAGGTTCTCAATAAATTCCAATGATATTTTATGGAAGGGTAGACAATAGGCTACGAAAGAAGTGATTATATTTTGGGACGGATCCATGAAATCGCGTGGATAGGTGGGCCACGGGGTAAGGAAGAAGTGATCAAATATTGGGGTAGATCTAGGAATTTGTTTTCGATCGAGAGATATTTTTTTGGGTTTTTTTCATACATTTCTGTATCCGCTCTTTCTGTCCCCACGCTATCTCCAAAGGTTCTCAATAAATTCCAATGAGATAGGCTACGAAAGAGGTGATTAGATTTTTGGACGGATTCATGCAAAATGACTTGTTCATAATTGGAAGAAAATACATTCACAGTCGTCCATTTTGAATTTTCAAAATAGCCGCCCTTAAAGTTCATAGAAAAACTGACAACAAATTTCTTGACAATTTAGCCTTACATGACCCCCAGATTTGTCATTCAGAAAAGAACGGAGAGAGAACAAAAGACGTACTTACAGGGCGATAGCCTGGTCAAGGGAGAAAGTTTTAGCATCTCTCACTTCCGGCCCTCGTTTTGGGGCCAGGAAACGCAATAGGGGCTGTTGGGAGCTTGCGTTGGCGTGTTTATTTATATTAAGCATAAACATTAATACATACATATATAAACATTACACCACTCACCTTTTCTTTTTTTTTAAATTTAAAATTGAAATAAGTTTTAAATTTCAGAGCAATAGCTTACTAGAAGCTTTTTGTTCGTTTGTATTGTTTTTGTTTAGTGTTTTAGGTTACTGGAAGTGTTCTGTTCGTTTGTACTGTTTTCTAGTATTGCTTTATCGGGTAAGCGGTTTTAGTGTGTTTTTATGTGTGTTATCATTAATCTTTGGGGGGTTTTCGAAGGGAAATAGTTTATTAATTAATGTTGAGTGAGTGTGTGATGGAATTGAATTTTATGTGATGTCACCCGGGTGGAACTGTATCCAGCTCCACGTGTTTCGAAATGAATCTAGGTAACTTCAGACCCTTCTGTTCGAAGCGTCGCCATGTTGATTTTCGGGGCCGAATGATTAATTTTGTGTATTTGTTGATATTTTGATAGCTTTTGTTGTGTACTTTTCATTTTGTGTGTTTGTTGATGTTTTGATTTTTTTTACCGCTGGTGTGTATGTTGTGTCTGTTTTCTGGCTTTGCGGTTTATTTTGTGTGTTTGTTGTTTCGACTATTTATCTCTTTCTCTTCGTCTCAGCTGACGTGTTCACGTCTTCCGCTGTGGTATGTTCAATGGGTCCGATAGGGTTTTTTTGTTTGTTTCTAGGTCAGATCAGCTTGTCTGTTCATTTTGTGTGGTTTCATTCTCGGTGATGGTTTTGCCGCCGATTGTTTTTTGTGTGGCTTCTTTTTGCTGTTGGTTCTCGTTGATATTTTCCTCGAGAGTTGCAGCTAACTGCTGTTCAGTTTCGACGAGGCGTTTCTCGGATAAATGTAGCCTCTTTTCTAACTCATCAATATTGGTTTGTTGCGAGTACACGTAGCTTTTTAATTTCTGTCGTCCTCCTCAGATAATGAGTTTAGCCCTTTTTTTGTTTTTTGGGCTGGTGTGGCATTGAATCTGTACGCATAATCGCTGTAAGAGTCAGGCTTATTTCGTCGGTTCTTGAGTTGAAGTTGTGGATGGAAAACGTTTTCCACCACCCTAACGAATGTTTCGAAATGTGTCTGGTTTTCTAGTGACAGGAATTGTGTGGTTGGTAGTAATTCCACCAAGTCATTTAAGTCGTCCCCACTGAACACTAGAAGCAGGGCCTTCTGCCGGATATCCTCACTGATCATGCGTGCGATGCATAGTTATTTTTAGTCTGGTAACCCATTTCTTCCATCTGATGATTTTCCCTCCTGTTTTTGAATCAAAAACTGGAAAGTGAGGCAGATGCACTTTTTCGCACGTGGGTCAGATTTTTTTCTTTGTTTTCCTCGTGGCCAGTATTATGTTGTTTGTATTATTATTATGGCTTTGTTGTTTGTTGTTTGTTTGTTCTTTTCTGTTTTTAGCTGTGTTGGCAAACGCGTTTGGTTAGAACCGTATTTTAGCTGTGTTTAGGAAAGAAAGGAGACAGAACAAAAGTCGTGCTTACAGGGCGATAGCCTGGCCAAGAGAGAGCTTTACCATCTCTCACTTCCGGCCCTCGTTTTGGGGACAGGAAACGGAATGGGGGCTGTTGGGAGCTTGCTTTGGCGTGTTTATTTATATTAAGCATACACATTAATACATACATATATAAACATTACATGACAGAATAACCAAAATTTCCAACTCTAATTTTACTGGACTATATATTATTATCTTGCTGGACACCTGGCTATGGTTAGCACGCTCGTCTCACTAGACCATGTAGTGAGTTCAATCCTCCCGGGTCGCAACACCCTTGTCGCTCTCTACTAGACTAAACTAAGCTTAGTAAATATATATACAGGAACTCCCCGATTAACGCCGTTTCATTCAACATTGTTTCGTTATAACGTCGTTGAGAAGGGAAAAAATAACCGATAAAATATTGTAGGTGGAATTGTGAATTGAGTGATTTTTTGATTCGACATAAGTTAGTCTCAAAATTCGTACACTACAAATTTCATTACTATTTGTTGCCATGAAAACGCCTATTAGTTGTCGTCGAGTGGAGTGAAAGTGTAAGTAGCAAGCAAGACAAAGAGTGAAGGGAAGTAATAAGTTTCAACGATGTACATTTTTATGACTGGTCTTAGTTTTGACTTCTATTTACCCGCGCAGTGAGCGGCCAGTTTAGGCGCCATATTTGTTTGTTGTTGAATCGTTTTCACTTAACGTTGTTTCAGTTAAAGTCGTGGTTTTCAGGAACATAACCATGACATTAATCGGGGAGTTTCTGTAGTATTATCTATTTTGTTTCTTACTCTGTTTCTGTGTACGCATATTATGATTTCATTGTATCTTCCACTGTCTAATCTACTGCCGTAGCAGAGAATATACTATAATACCTAGAGTATAAATGTATATCTAAATCATTATAAGTAGGTATCACTGTGGATTCGTGACCTACTTTACAGAAAATTGACACCTTCATAAAATAAAGGTCAAAATCATATAAAACTTAATTTTATCGTCGAAAAATGTTATCAGTAAGTTGAAGGATTGGCGAAATATATGAGATATAAATTATTTGTCTACACCTTATAGAACCGGAGATATTTTTTAATATAAATAGCGGAAACATCGCGACGAATGTAAACAAAACTCCCTAGTAGTCATTTGCGTTGGAAATTTCTCCAATTTTTGATGCACCAAAACACCTAGATTTAAAACAAATTACAACACATCAACTACTTATTGGATTTTAATAAAATTTGCAATACTTATCTAATAAAGGATGAAATTTATTTTAAATGAGTTTCTATTCCAAATTTCGGGGGGAAATATCTTTTCATTGTGATTAATATTTGATGATTTATTTTATTTATTATTTTACGATCACACCGACTTTTTCACATAATGAAAGTTAAGACCATGAAAATATAAATTCTGCTTCCGTTTTTGAAAATGATGTTGGATTTTTCCCGTAAAAAGTGTCTTAATTAGGAATGTAAAAAACTGAAAAAATAAATATTGCTTTTATTGGCAATATTTTTTTATTCATTTGGTAAAATATAATTTATAGCTATTTTCCGTAAAAAGTGAAATAATCTTAGCATTAACATCTTTTTTATGGAGATTTTTCTTTAAATCGATGATTTTTGAAAATTCTTAGTTTTAATCTTTTTCTATTGCGATCACTCAATTTTTTTATATGATGTACCAAAAGGTGGCGTAAAACAAAAACTGCCACGAAATTTGTTCAATTAATTTTTTTTTTATTTTTGTCTTTGATTTTATTGAGCGATATTTTTCTACGAATGGCCATACAGGCCTTTATTCCGGTTCAACAGACGACAACTGTATTACTTGTGTTCATAAAAAGTAGTAAAGTTATTGCCTTCCGTACGCGTCACTGCTTTGATGTTGACAGATTATCTCGTAGATCACACAAAATTGACCCTATCGACAAATATTTGACCCACACCCACGCGAAAAAAAGGTATTTAGTGTTGTTTTTGCTAAGAAAATCGTAATTATTCTATTAATTTTTGTTCAGTAATGATGAAACTAAGTTTTTATAATTTAAACAAACCCATAAAAAGAATACTTGAGTTTTATTAATTTTTTAAAATTACAGAGTTTTAAAATTTTTAAATTTTCAAAAAGATCAACAAAATGTTGGCTAATTTAAAAATCCTGATTTTAAAAATTAATTTGACTTTTAAGAGCACAATCCTACGTTGAATTCTTTTTTTTTCTTTCTTCCGGACAACTATTTAGACTTTATTCTTTCTAGCAAAAACACGAAAAAACTACGAACAACATTTTTTTAAATTTTAATTTACGTTTTATAATAGAGTGCCAAGGTCCGCAGAGATGCCTTGTTATAAGCCTACGTGGCTCTGTAGCAAGAGCCCCCCCACACACACACACACACACTTTCTTTACGATGAATTAAACCATTAAAATAAAATTTAATGACACTGCAGTCAACAATGATGACCAAGTAAGTACATGTCGCGAATCGCGTGACTAATTAAATTCACGTCATGTTGATGTGGCTTTGACCCTGGAAGGCATGTAAAGGGAAAGTAAGCATTTCAAAAACGTGGATTTCACGCTCAGCATTATATCAGTAGTAGAAAACCAAGGACCAGTGGTATATGTGCTTGGGACAGGGTCTGTGGAGAAACAAGCGAAGAAATGTACCAACTTACCTTCCCGGCATCCAAGTCTGTCTTGTATTCCTTGACTGTTTTTAAGTGTTTAGGAATGTCAGTAGTCTGGATTCCATCGAGAATTTTGCTTACATCTGTGTAGAATGATAATACAAATAATATGTTTTTAAGTTCTTGCTGCACACCCGTTCTTTCTTGTAATGAATTATGAGGAAATAATGAGTGTCCAGAAGTGGTAGCACTCTGGAGGTGATCTCAAACTCTGGCGAAGAACCATTCCATCCTTGTGCCATGATCACGGGCACTACGATGCTGAGTCTGGTGTCATCTCACTACACCGCTTATGATGTTTAGAAATAATATATCAGATAAACTTGGGGCTCAGATTTGATCTTCATGATTGGCAAATGCTCCCTTGATAGCCAACAGGAGGGACACAGTGTTCCTCCTGCAACTGTTGCAACAGAGGTGACAACACGCTTGTTTTCAAACAGAATCCCTCTCAAAGGGCGTACAGGAAATGGATATTAGAAATACGGAACACGAAAGCAACGTCTTCTGTAACAAGCCAGTGACTTGCTGACCAAGTAGAGTAGATTTTGATGAGAGGCTGTTTTTTTAACCTAGAGCTTATGGATATGAGTTTCTTCACTAAAAGAAAGAAATCCACAATACGAAGAATTACAATATTCAACAGAAAATACATATGATGAAACTGATAGAAATATGCATCAAAGAAAAGAAAGAGAATGTGTCAGTTAGTGGATGCAGCTGTTACCACAGAGTAAAATTGAAACAAAACAGACTTCTGCAGGGTCAATCTACACACCTACTATCTATTTTGTCTGAAGATGATTACTGTAACTTTGTTATTGTATATATAATAAATAAATTCGTAAATATATAAGACGTGTAGTTTAGTCAGTTGATAAGAGAGCCGCCTAGCGATCGCTTGGTTCTGATTTCAAATCACAGTAAGGAAATGTTAATTTTATATATCGGTTTGGTTTAATGTGACGGGATAGACAAACAGTGAAGAGTTTACTCCCCTGAGTTATGTTACGTTATGGGGTATCATCAAACCCTATATACGCAACCGACTGGTGTGTAAAGTTGATCTCTCCGGAACTGCGTTGTGTCTCTGTAACTGGTAAATGTTTGAAGGGACTTGATGCAAAGCTGTTCTTGTTACGGGAGCGGGATAGTCAACAACTTGGACTGGATTTTGACAAACTCCAAGTTGGACTGGAAAAGGGGCTGAACAAATTTGAAATCTTAAGGTGAGTGCTAGAGTATTGAGAAGACTTTCTGTCACTTTATTTCCAGTGAAAGCTAGATGGAAACTCGATGGGCGCAAATAAAAATAATAATAATTGAAGACAAGAACAAGCATCCACCAACTCAGCAAA
>VCCN01000738.1:4440640-4450898 GCA_006491835.1 Architeuthis dux | reverse complement strand
TTATATGTATTCTTCGTGTTTCTCTCATAATATTTATTAGCATTCGGTTTTAACAAGAAGTATTATTTGTGTATATTTGTTCCATTGAGCACTATGTATATTCAACATATTGTGTTTCTTTAAAAACACAAAATACACACACACACATATATACATATATATATATATATACATTTCAGATAGCAGGGGAAAAGTGTATAGGTATTTACTAAAGTTGGCTTAATCAGATCGCAAGTATGGAGCACCCAGTGAGAATGGAAATCACTCTAGTATTAATGGTCTGCCCATTTTGCTGAGGTGCCCCCAAAATTACGAAGCTTAACATAGTTTGGCACATGACTTTAAATCACTACACGTGCAAATTATTTGCGAGCCAATATTGTTAACCATTGATCTACGATAAGCGCCTCCACCCCACCCCCACCCCTCTCCCTACAAAGCTAAGTTTAGTTTTGCCTAAGGCCGTAATGATGCGGCAACCAGTGAGGATCGATCGAACTCACTACACTAGCTAACTGATCCGTGGGAGGAGCTGGTCACTTGTGTTTCATGAATGTAGAAGTCTTAGGTAAGCTCACTACTTACAAACAACGAACATTTGCCTCTATCTCATGTTGACCAACCAAAGATTCATAGATACATTCTATTAGGTTTCATATTGCATGTCGTTTTTATTTTATTAGTAAGATGAAAATATATATAGACGGTAAATATTTAATCAAAATATGATCCATTTGAAGCAATAACCTTTTTCCAACGATCCTCTAATGATGATAAGCCTTCGCTATAAAGGTTCTTTAGGCTTGGTGGTCAGAGATTCAGTAAAAGCACGAATTATGGCTCCCCTATTATTCAACCTTTTATTAAGGATATAATGTTCAAAATGCTTGAAAAGATGATAATCTGAAAGTGAAATGTCGGGTGAATATGGAAGATGCTTGAAGATTTCATATCCTAATTCTCTTAGCTTAGACACAGGAGGGAAATTAGATTTGATCCTCTGTCAGCAGTAGGACTCTGGTAGCTCAGTCAGTAAGAGCAGCTCTCGGTAAGATAGGCTTCCCGTGGCAAAGGGGTGCTTTACTTGCCGAGAGCTTATTCTTTATTTCTGATCGGCACTGTTTACTGATGGTTCATTTGTCTCCTATATTTATACCTGAAATTATTTAACTAACACCTATATTTTTCAATTACAAACGCATGACATTAATATTTGGCAGCATGTTACGTGACCACTGTCATTGTTTACCAATTGTAAATTCCTATTTAACTAGTTAACATTCCAATAGCCATTATTTTGAAATTTCCAAATGTTGACCTGTCAATCATACAGCGATGGCGTGATAAGGCATAATTCTTATTTCTATGCACTTAAATGACATTTTCTACACCGAGACAATCTGTCTATTTATCGGTCTATCTATCTATCTATCTATCTATCTATCTATTTATCTGTCTATCTATCTATCCATCTATTCTTCTGCATCTTGTCAGCTAGCAAGCAGAAATCCGGTGAAAAAGCGAACGTAAGTAACAAAAGCATTTATTAATTTTCAAATGGTTCTTCGGACGATTGAACTCCTTCTTGTTGTTTGTGTTGTAAGCGGCCCGTTTCTCCTGTATAGACAATACCGCATTTACAAGGGATGACGTAAACGCAGTTGTTCACCAGTTTGGGGTCCTGAATAGGGGCAACCTTACTTAGAAGACCTCGGAGTGTATGTGAACGTTTGAAAATGACTTTAATGTCGAATTGAGTAAAAATCCTTTTGAAGGCGTTCACCAATCCCTCTTTGGTAGGGTAATAGAATCATGGGAGGTGGAGAGAACGTTCGTAGCAGCAGCAGTGGAAACGGCTGTTCCTTTCCTGGTCATAGAATGAGGCGGGTATCCATTTCTTTCAAGAGCTTGTTTGATGTGTAACCATTCTTGGTCTTCCAAATATGGAGCGCTCGGACTTTTAAGCAGTTAATGAGTCCCTTTTTTACAGAGTAATGGTGATTAGAGTTAAAATTGAGGTAGAGACCAGTGTGTGGGGGTTTTCTGTAGACATATGTGCTCATGTCATTCTACGTACGTGTGGCCAGAACGTCCAAGAAGGGGAGCATGTTATTGTGTTCCTTTTCCATCGTGAACTGTATGGAAGGTCTAATCGAATTCACATGGTCGAGGAAGACTTGTATGTCGGTATGGTGAGGCCACAGTAGGAAAGTTTCATCGTAGTCACAGAGATGGTTTCAGGGTGGATGAGCCTAGTGCCAGATTCTCGAAAGAGTCCATGTAGATATTGGCAATAATAGGAGAGAGTGACGAGCCCATAGCCAAGCCGTCATCTTATTGGAAAATATCAGGACCGAGTTGAAAATATGTGGTACGCACGCAGATAGTTAACAACTCCATTAGGTTGTCAACGGGCATACTGGTTCGTTCCTCCAGGTCGCTGTCACCTTCCAACATATCTCGTAATATGATTAGGGCCTCTTGGGTGGGGACCATGCCGTACAGATTCATCAGATCGAAGCTCACCATGAGTGACGAGGAGATGGGCGCCCGCTTAATCAGATCCACAAAATAGAGTTCTTTAGGGTTTTTTCGGCCAGCGGTTTTAAAATGTTGGCAAGGAAACGACTTAATGGGTTACATGCTGAGCCCATGCAGCTGACTATAGGTCGCAATGGAATATCTGGTTTATGAATTTTCGGGAGGCCATACATGTGGGGAAGTCTGCTGTGGTGTACGGATAATTGTCTGTACCTTTGCGGAGCGAAGTGATCTTTGTTCTTTTTTAGAGGTTGTGAGAGTCTTCGCTCTGTTGATAACGTGGGGTCTTTCTTCAACTTAGTATAACTCCCCGACACTATGATGTCGGGCGGCTTTTCCTGATACGTTGTTTTGTCTAGGACGACCGTGGCATTTCCCTTATCTGCCGGGACTATGATGATATGTTGATCCCTTTGTAGAGACTTGATAGCTGCCTTCTCCTCCGGGGTGATGTTAGGTTTTGGAGGCGAGACATGTCCCAAAATTTGTCTCACTTTCCATCTTAGCTCCTCTGCCCGAATTTTAGGTAGTAGCGGTACTACTTCTTCCAGTGGGGTGATAAGATCCAAATAAGGGATGCGTTGGTCAGCGACCGCGAACCCTAGGCCTTTGTTGAGTATCGCTTCTTCAGAGTCATTAAGATGTCGGCTGCTGAGGTTGACGACTGCCTTTAAGGGTGTATGTTTCGCCTTGTCGGCCGAATCTTGGTGTAACAGTGTCTGGAATTCTTTTATATGGAAGGTTTTAGTTTTATCAGAAACGTAGTAGTATGACTTCTCAAACAACAAGAAGGAGTTCAATCGTCCGAAGAACCAATTGAATATTAATGACCCTTCTCAAAACTATAGAAAATACATTTAATTGTTTGAAATTTCTATCCGTATTCGTAGCTAATATGATGAAATTACCATTTGAAAATTCACCAAATAATATTCGTTATAAATTCTAAATTGCCACACCCCTCCCCAAACAACAAATGAATCGTATCTTATCATAAGGGGACGAAGGAAAATGTTTGCCTTTATATATAGCAGCACTGACTTTTGACAAAAACAGTAAGGGGGCACTTAAAAGTTTCACCTATAAGTTTCGCTTATAACTTAACTTGTCAGCTAGCAAGCAGAAATCCGAAGATGGCGTGGACCATAGAGACCCCCTGTAGATATATAGGGCCCCACCGAATATACCGAATAAGGTGGCATAAATCTAAATGCTCACCATAAACACTGGCAACGGGTGAGCTAAACTAGCCACCAACTTCCCAAATCCAATATGACAGCATAACCATATAAATATCGTAGAGTTCCTGTTGAATCATCGCCTACTAAAGGTCCAACCGCATTGCTTCGTGTGCCTGCGGACAATGTGCCCTCGAATGTGAGCAGACACTGTCCCAGCAAGACAAAGTCGTGGACATTAAACAAATTAAACAACATGAAGATCTACACATACAACGCTCGTGACATAGACGAGGGCCATAGACTAGACCAACTACAAATTGGACAACATCGACTGGCACATAGGTAGGTATAAGTGAAACCCACAGAAAAGGAGAAAACCTCCTAAAAACTAAAGGTAAGTAACCACCTATTCCATTATAAAGGGAGAGACGATAAAAAAAATTCAGCGGCGTAGGATTCCTAGTTAACAATAACATCGCAGGCAACGTCATAAGCTTTGACAGTATAGCTGACAGAATAGCATGGATAGTAGCCAGACTCAGCAAAAGATACACACTAAAGGTAATCTAGGTCTATGCGCCAACTTCGACAAGCTCTGAACAAGAAATCGAAGAATTTTATGACGATATCAGTAAGATAATAGCTCAGCAGAAAAGTAACTACACTCTACTCATGGGAGAATCTAATGCTAAGGTAGGTAAAGGAAAGATTGAGGAATCCAGTGTAGGAAAATATGGAATAGGGCAGAGGAATGATAGAGGTGACATGCTAGTAAATTTCGCAGAGAGATGTTGTTTAAAGATAACTAATACATTCTTTCAAAAACGGGAAGGTCGGAAGTGGACCTGGAAAAGCCCAAGTGGCACAACTAAAAACGAAATTGTCTCCATACTAACTGACAAGATCGAGAGATAAAGTTATAAACAAAGTAGACATAGGCAGCGACCACAGAATGGTAGTATGCAGAACTAAATTTAACTTTAAAATTGAAAGGTATAAAATGTCCTTAAGAAGAAGAGATGCCCCAATTTCAGAGTAGCGATAGAGAACAGATTTCAGGCATTGTGGAATACAGACTGTGAGACAGAGGAAAAGATTAATAATCTGGCAAATATAAGGAGGCAGCAGAGAGTGTAGGCAATACAAACGTAAACAATAACATAGGGAAATACTCTAAACGAACATTAAACTAATCAAACAGGAAACATATGAAGATAAAAACTATAGAAGACGAAAACAAAAAAGCAGAACTTAAACTAATAAATAAACGAACGAGAAGAGAAAAAAGAATGGAAAACACTAAATGAATAGTAGAGGCTATCAGAAGGGGAAGAGTTTAAAGCACGCCCGATCCGCAGATCATACCGGCAAGCAACAGATGCTTGCACTAAAGGATTAAATGGCAAAATTATCAAAAACAGAGACAAATTGACTAAAGTAATTGAAGAATACTATGTGAATGTATATGTTTAAAAAATAAACATACCACAAACTACTAAACCTATAGATACTAGCGATATCCCAGACATAACAGTAGAGGTATTATCTGCACTACCAAATATGAAACTCGGTAAAGCCCCAGGCGAGGACGGCATAACGGCAGATCTTCTAGAAGATGCAGGGGAAATCTTGCACAAAGGACTAGCATAGTTATTCACGCAAGAACTTCTGTCTAAGAATAGTAATCCTACTCCACAAGAAAGGAGATAAGCACGACCTAGGCAACTATCGCCCGATTACACTACTACCTAACATATATAAACTATTCATAATAATACTCACAAACAGACTAACAGGCACTCTAGGCGAAAACCAACCACGCGAGCAGGCAGGCTTCAGAAGTGGTTACTCGACAATAGATCACCTACACGCAATAAATCAACTAATCGAGACATCATTAAAATACAACAAACCACTCTGTTTGGCCTTTGTAGATTATGAGAAAGCATTTGACTCGGTAGAACACGCAGTAGTCTTCAACGCAATGCGTGAACAATGAGAATTACATACAAATTATCCAAAATATATACGAAAATGGCACTGCAATAATTAGACTACATAAAGATACAAACAAGATAAAGATAGCAAAAGGAGTAAGACAAGGGGATACAATATCACCTAAACTATTCACAGCGAGCCTAAAAAGCATCTTTCGGAAAACTGACTGGGAGGGAATGGGAATAAACATAGATGGAGAATACATAAGCAACTGAAGATTTGCCGATGACATTTCTATGACGTCGGAAGCATCCGAAGAATTACAAAACATGTTAAACGATCTAAATAGGGAAAGTAAAAAAGTAGGCTTAAAGATGAACAGAACGAAGACAAAAGTAATGTTCAACGATAAAGTCCCCAAAAAGGTCATACAAATAGAAGGTGAGATTCTAGAAGAGGTCGATGAATACATCTACCTAGGCCAGGTAATAAAGCTAGAGAAAGACCATGACTGCGAAATAAAACGACGAATGACGATAGGTTGGAAAGCATTTGGTATGAATAGAGACATTCTGAAGAGCACCATGCCAATGTGCCTAAAGCGTAAAGTATACAACGGCTGCATAATACCAGCCATGACTTATGGATGCGAAACATGGAAATTAACCAAACGAGCAGAATAGCAGACGATAATAATATAAACCTATTTTCTATAGTTTTAAGAGTTATTAACATTCCAATGGTTTTTCGGACGATTGAACTCCAACACAAACAACAAGAAGGAGTTCAATTGTCACAAGATCCATTTGAATAATATAAACCTGTTTAATACGTGCAGTAACAAGTAGTATAATGCTTAGTAATTTCGTTTCAAAACTAAGCCAGCAAAATCCACTACTTCCTCATAGCAATGTCGGCGTTCCACTGTTTCACAGTTTGGTATTCTAACAGTGGTAGATGCAAATACCCTCTACAGTGTTTGATCTTTGAACCAATTATTGTTTTGCTTAGGCTGCCATTCATGTTAGAAACTGTCAACATAAGTTTCTTCAGTTTTTAAGTTGGTCTGGCTGGCTGACTGGCTATGTATCTATCATGCGTACAGACCGTACCAATAGAGTTAGAGGGCTGTAAATTTAAACAGTCACTCCTTATTATATCTTTTTAAAAAGCCTTTTGTTGTTTTTTTTTTCAATCCCCCCTCCCTAACTAGGTTTTTAGTGGCAATATAAGTTTATGCTAATTGATCCCTTAGTTGGTGCCCGGCAGCAGTCACGCTTGTATTTCGAAAATTCAGACTTCTTTAGTGATCGCTTCCCAACAAAAGGCGAGAGAAATAACTTATTCATTAATCACCCATATTTCCAATGTTTTTAATTGATCACCCCCAACACGGCATGCTGCCAGAAGACGTTGGTCATGTGACGGTTTTTATTGAGAGGCTAACCAGACCTATAAAGAAAATCGTTACCTGGAAGTTAATAACTGTTGATTCTTCTTGGTGCATGCCTGTACATGTGTATTGTATAACGAGATGGTTGATTTACTGGTTTCATAATACTAGATCGATCTATACGCAATAAATCAACTAATCGAGACATCATTAGAATACAACAAACCACTCTGTTTGGCCTTTGTAGATTATGAGAAAGCATTTGACTCGGTAGAACACGCAGCAGTCTTCAACGCAATGCGTGAACAAGGCGTAAATGAGAATTACATACAAATTATCCAAAATATATACGAAAATGGCACTGCAATTATTAGACTACATAAAGATACAAACAAAATAAAGATAGCAAAAGGAGTAAGACAAGGGGATACAATATCACCTAAACTATTCACAGCGAGCCTAAAAAGCATCTAAGCTATAGCCATAAAACATTAGGTGTTTTACAGAACAAAAAATGTTGTATTATGAGGTCTTTGGGTGGCTATAGAGAATTCTAATATTTAAAGTATTGACTGCGGAATAAAACGACGCATAACGATAGGTTGGAAAGCATTCGGTATGAATAGAGACATTTTGAAGAGCACATTACCAATGTGCCTAAAGCGTAAAGTATACAACGGCTGCATAATACCAGCCATGACTTATGGATGCGAAACATGGAAATTAACCAAACGAGCTGAAAACCAACTCAGAATAGCGCAGAGAGCCATGGAAACAGCAATGCTAGGAATAACTCTAAGAGATAGAAAAAGATCATCATGGATCAGAGAAAGGACTAGAGTGAAGGATATTATACAACTAATTAAGCAGCAAAAATGGAGATGGGCCGGTCACCTAACAAGAAGAGATGGTAATAGATGGGGGGGAAAGACTAACCGATTGGTGCCCATGGTACAGTAAACGAAGCACATATAAGAAAGCAAATGTATGTTGTTGATAATATTTATTCAAAATTGCTCGACACTTAATAATTATAAGTGGAGTTACAGTATATATTGAGGAGTAAGAAAAGACCAGACACAAGATGGAGGGACGAGATAGAAAGGTTTGCCGGTAAGACTTGGCAGAGGTTAGCACAAGATAGATCGTCATGGAAGGAGATGTGAAAGGCCTTTGTCTTAGCAGTGGACTTCCTCCTCCTCCTCCTCCTACTACTACTACTACTACTACAACAGCAACAACAACAACAGCAGCAGCAGCAGCAGCATTATACCACAAAGTCATATTGTTTGGGGTTGGCCAACGGGTTTCGGTGACTGGTACCCACACACCCCTGTTCGTTGAAATATTTCCTAGATGGCCCCATAATACGCGTTATGTTTATCATATGATAGATGACAGTGATTTTAACCCCTCAGCATTTGCAATCCACCTCCAATTGCTTCAGGAGCAGTTCGAAAAAGACTTTTTATTAAATCCTTTTACTTGCCATGTAAGTCTAACAGATATAGCTACAGTCATCGGAAGACTCATTCAAGTAAAAACAGAATATCTAGAACTAAAGATTTTGGAACTGCAGAATGACAGTGTGCTAAAATCATGTGTAACAGATGAAAACGTATGGAGTTTCGTATTATGTTCATTATCAAGTCCAACTCTGTTGGCATTACTTTTTTTATCAGGGCCGTAGCGAGCAAAAACCGTTTGCCAAAAAATGTATTCTATAATCTCAGTATGCTACAATGCAAGGAATTTGGGTCCTGAGATGCTAGGAGAATTGAAATACAGCGCCCGCCCCAAACCTCCAGCTGCGTTTAGTTTTGTTACCTCTTGGTCCTCTAAACATTTTCCCTTGTCTGGACCTGTTTAAGCATTATTTCACCTAGGGCGTTTATTTCTAGTTTATTTGGCGTAGTTTTGTTTTGTGTATTATGCTCATTATTTTACATTTTAAGGACTACATGTTATATCGCTCATTATGTTATGTTAAGCCGAAGTATAAACTTGCCTTGATTTTTTCCCTAATAATATAAACAATATCTAAAAGAATTGTTGTTTAGCACTGATTTGTTTTGTGCATTATCTTAAATAGGAATTAAACATTGTTATGTATGTTCTTATTATTAAGTCCTAATATAAGTTTCACTTGAAAAGTAAATGGCGCCCGCCGTACTACTGCTAGTCGTGAAGGTGCTCTTCGACACAAAAATGTTGGGGGCATCTGCTGTAGAGTTTGATCATAAATACTACTTAATAATATCCGTTTTGATTGTGTAATTTTCAACTAAAAATAATAAGATCCTGTTATGTTTGGTTTAGAAGAAACTTTCTATTAAAAAAAAGTGGTAGGGGTGTATTCATTTATGTGCGACACTGTACGCCTCACACAATACAGATATATTGGCACAAACATCAGAACAAACGCTTCTCCAAGATAATACAGCTTTATAATGTATATGTAGTGGCTTGCTTCGTGGCTGAGATTGTTGGGGTTTTCCTACTGGTGTCAGTGGCCGCTGTTCAAGTCCAGGTGAAAAGTCACGATTTAGAATGATGTTTTCTGGGGCGGAAGATTAACTTTCTATAAAAATGTGGTAGGGGTGTACTCATTTATGGGCAACACCGTACATACAGTCCGTCGCGTTAATCGCTTTTAATTGTATATGACTATCGGCGCGCATTAAAAGAAATTGGCAAAATTGGTGTATTTTTGTTTATTAATTTTAACATTGAAAATGAAAGAAAATAAGCAACATTTTTAGCATATTATCCTGTTTTTATTGTAAGAAAGGAAAAAATGAAACCCAGACTAAAAATAAAAAGAAGATTTCTACAGTTTATGGTTAAGGGACTGTGATTGATCGAACGTGTCAAAAGAGGTTTTGGAGATTTCTTGCTGAACATTGAGGTTGATAGCGATCAAATTGAGACATTTCTTGCTGAACGATGCTCCACGTTAAGGTAGACCAGTTGAGGTTGATAGCGATCAAATTAAGACATTTCTTGCTGAACGATGCTCCACGTTAATGTAGACCAGTTGAGGTTGATAGCGATCAAATTAAGACATTTCTTGCTGAACGATGCTCCACATTAAGGTAGACCAGTTGAGGTTGATAGCGATGAAATTAAGACATTTCTTGCTGAACGATGCTCCACAGTCGGCTAGACCAGTTGAGGTTGATAGCTATCAAATTAAGACATTTCT